>BPLR01002758.1:0-30073 GCA_021605095.1 Caerostris extrusa
TTGTGCTGTAGTAGTTTCTGGTTCAGATGTTGTCACTCGAGCCGTTGTGGTTTCTTGACTTGTAGACGATTCTGTGGATAAAGTAGTTGTATCTGTAGGTAGAGTAGTTGAAGGGTTTGTCGAGGTTTCTTCACAGAAGCTACCTGCAAGAATTTAAGTGTTTAGAAGTAAACATAGTTTGGAATACCAGAACTATTATGCATGTAAAATTAAAATTATAAAAGTATACAAGAAATCAATCATTCACAAATATTAAAAAATATTAAAAATTATTATATCTGACAACCATTAAATAATGATCTATTTAAGTTAAATATTTCACTTGCCTGTAAATTTTTAGTAGGCCAATATAATAAACCTATTACAATTTTTTATTTATTTTTTTACATTATATAGAAATACACATTTTGGTATTTTAAACTAACCAATAAATTTCAAATGCAATTTGTCAATATTAAGAAATATACTCCTACGCAAGAAGTTAGAAGTAATTTTAGCAAGACAAACTACTGTAAATAATCCAGTGCACAAATAGGAATGCATTTACAATGGGAGGGGGGAACTTAATCCTTTTCATAATTTAAACTATGAATTTCGATTTTTGGCACATTTAAAATGTTATAGTCCCTCTTCTTGTGTTCAGTTGAAATTAAAAGAGTTTGTAATCAAACCAAGAACTTGAAAGTTGATCATTCATCTCAAAACACTTAATAATGACAAGTGGCAACAGATAGGTTTGTTAACACTAACGCATGTCTGTAAACCAAAAACAGATCTGCAGAATTTCACCCATTCTCAGCAGAATTCGAAAATGATAGGTTTAGCGAACTTTAAAACTTAAAAGAAACTTTACAAATAGCACTTTAAAATATTCTTTTTAGAAAGTACAAAAAGGTTTTACTCTTCTATTCATATATAGTGTTAAATCCACTTATGCAAGTCAGCAATAATCATGCAAAAAAGTTTCCCCCTTCTTAAAGTCACGGAAACGCAATTATAAAATTTAAGAAAAAAAAAAAAAAAGTGTAATTCGCTTACCTGCAATCAATACAGCTAAAATTATAAAACTAGATGGAATCTTCATTTTGAAGTTTCTCTTTGAGCAATCAAATTATTGATTATCACGTATTCGTTATAAAGCTACCAGCCTCAATAGAAGAATCTAGCTTCGTTATGTGACCAAACAGCAATTTTCAGAAATCGAATCACTAATGCCAAGAAAAATACTCCAAAAAGCAATTCACATTCAGAATCGAACAAATATGAACGTAATAGCCAGCCGTTGATTAACACCGAAACAAATTAACCTTTAAAAGAGACTGAATATAACGATACCGTTGCGTTTGCCAATAAATCAGATACCTGACTGACGTAAGAGTCACGGGAATATTGTCAGCTGATCATTTGCTTAAGTTGGTTTCGTTGATATACATGCTATTATTTCTGAAAGATGAATAGATGTAAATAATTATAGTTCAAGTTTAGATTTCTTTAAAATTAGAAAAATAAAGTTGAAATTTAGAAAATTTTAATTTATTTTTAAAAAGAGAACAAAAGATCAATTGGCAAAAAATAAATAAAACCCAAAATCTTAAAAGAGATCGAATTTCGAATAAAATTGATACACAATATAATTTCTCTCATCATAGTTAAGTTTATTTGACATAATAATTATCATTTTTTTATAAAAATATTTTTTTCGGTTCAGAACAACTTAATTTTGAAATAAAAACTACTAAAATAGGAATATTTCAAGAAAACTAATTCAAGCGGTATTTTATTTATTTAATATTTATTTCTACTTTCAATAGTTTTAAATTATAATCTATTCGATTTTTGAGACAAAAATTTTAATAAATGTATGTAGACCTTAACATTCGGTAATTTACGATAGTTTTTGTATCTTATTTTTTTTTTTAGCTGTCATGCTGTGTAAAATCGACATAATTATAATTATAATTTTAATTTTAAAATTAAAATTACTTTACTTTTAATGCTTTTAAATTGAATTACATGTTGATTTTTTTTATTACCACACAATAATATTTTTTTCTTATCAATCTACAGCAATCCCTTACAATTTAATGTTTAGTTATAGAGCGATAGAATCACTTTTCATTCATTTCACCAACCGATTCGACTTATTTCAATGATTCGTATCATTCGATAAAATTTGTGAATAGACTCGTGTTGAAAGATTTGTGTCAAAGAAAATTATTGCAAGCATCATCTACCGAGGAATTAATGAGTAAAATATTATTTAATAAGTAGAAAATTTCAAATTATTTATTCTACAAATATATTTTTTTTTGTTTAACACTTTTGCAAAATTATATTGGTTATATAGAACTATAAAATTTTCTGCAATTATTATTTTAAATAAAATCAGCAATTTACATTAGTTTTAATTTTAGTAATATTTGCAGTTTGTAAATTATTCATCAACATAAGTATTTTTATCACTTAAATGCTAAATGCTTATAATTTTTAAAAGTCACTGAATTTTCTCCTTAAATTTATTACATATTTTATTTCTAGGCGAGTTGTTGTTATCTTATAAAAATATAAAGCATTGAAATAATTAAATTTCTGATAAAAAATTTACAAATTTGTTACAGTTTTTAATATTTAAAAATAATAAATTTCTGAAAAACAAAAAATTTTCTATAAAATATTTATTTGAAAATATATTCGTTATTAATTCATTATTTACCTTAAAGTAATTTTTCATTTTCCTTATGCATGCCGTTTTTATGTGTTAAGAAACACACACACACACATATATACACTATGTGGAAGAAAGTGACGGGACATGACACTATAACGACATCAACCCATATTTATTAAAATTAATAGGAGGTAGGGCCTCCCTTTGGCAAAAGGCGTTCTCCTGGTAAAACGCCATACACAAACACGTCCATCGGAACGGAAAAGGGTAAATCGTGACTCGTCACTCCAAAGGACGCGTTTCCAGTCATCCAGAGTCCAAGTACGGTGGTCTTTGGCCCATCGAAGGCGCGCTTTCTTGCTGGTTTTCGTAATCAAAGGCTTATGGGCCGCCGAACGTCCAGTGTAACCTAACTTATGGGCCTCGATACGAAGAGTCTTGGTCGAAAAGGCCCCACCTGTGGCTTGTCTAAACTCATTAGCGATGTTATCCAGGATGTTTGACGGTTACTTCGAATCTCTCTGCCGAGCACCCGCCGGTCCCTGCTGGTGAGAACTGTAGGTGTCCACTTCGGGGTTTGTTCTGACAGTGTCCCTCAGTCTTGTAGCGACACACAACACGTGCTACAGTTGATTTTGAGCAGTTACGGAGACGGTATATCTCCCTAATTGACACCTTGGCCAGATGCACACTCTCTACAACTCTTCCCTTGACGGCATCTTGACAAAAAAAAACAACTCTAGTCGACTCCACAGAGTATTTATAGGATATGGCTGACACGTGATACCTATTATTGCGCATGTGTCAGCTGTATTGTCGACTTTTCTACTTTTCGAGGGGTGTCCCCATCACTTTCTTCCAGATAGTGTATATATCTATATATATTTTTGAAAATTATGTTCATCTAATTTCAGACTTAAGTTTAAAAATAAATAATAATGTTTTTACTTCTGGAAATAGAAATAATTAATACTAAGAAAACATTAAAAAATGAGATGTTTAAGATTAAAATTTGTTGTTACTCATATATTATCAAAATTTTTAAATATAAATTTATTATTTCTTACTGATACCGATTTCAAATAATTTGTTTTTCAAATATACAACATATGTATTGTTTGATAGAAATCCAAAAAAAATATTTTTTTAATTTAGTTTTTTTTTTTCTTTTGAAAAAATAGATATATTTTTCTTTCAAGAAAACTAAAAAGAAATATATTTTGTTATTTCTAATAAAATAATCAATACTGAGAATTCAAAACTTTATAAAGGATAAAGAAATTACTTTGTTTTTAAAAGTAATGCAAAATTTGTTTAACAAACATATTCTTTATTCAAATGATAAACAAGAAATAAACTTTAAAGTTACTTTCTAATAATTTTCGATTTAGACTTAATAAACACCTAATCAATAAAATAAATACAACGCTATCTATAATATAAATAGGCGGGCTAAAATGTTAGTAGGCTGCGCATAGATGGCTCTACTAGTATTAAATCCGTATGATTTTTAGTTAGCCCTGACCTTCAAAACTCACGTGTATAAATTTGACAGCTGTTGCACTATTAGTATGGGAATTATAGCATATTTAGTGTTCCTCACGTGCAGTCCACTCGGCTGACTGCTGATTGAACTCCGGTGTGAAATGATGGAGCCATGTTTCATCCACTGTCCCATATCGACGCAAAAATTCCGGGTTTATTACGATTGAACAGCTCCAAACACTGCTTAGAATCATCAATTCTTTGTTGTTTTTGGTTGATTGTGAGCTCGCGCGGCACCCACTTTGAACAGAGCTTTCGCATATCCAAATATTCATTCACAATATGTCCAACACGTTCCTTTGATATCTTTAGGGTCTCAGCTACCTCAATCAACTTCACTTTACGGTTATCAGAAATTATTTTGTGGACTTTTTTTTATGTTTTCATCGGTAACAGCCTCTTTGGGGTGTCCACTGCGTGCATCGTCCTTGGTGCTCATTTCGCCTCTTTTAAATTTAGCAAACCAGTTCGCTACGGTTGATTTTCCTGGTGCAAAGACCGAATAAGGTTTATCAAGCCAAGCCTTGGCTTCAATAGTATTTTTTTTTTTTGCCCCCAAAATGCAATGCTTTATTAACACACGAAATTCCTTTTATCCATTTTTTCAAACTAACAAAAGTTGCTCCACTAAAAATGCTATAACTCACAAACTAATAATGCAACAGCTGTCAAATTTATACACGGGTCTTTTGAAGGTTAGGGCTAACTAAAACCCTTATGGGTTTAATACTAGTACCGCCATCTATGTGTCTGCCTACTAACTCTTAGCCCACCTGTTATATGCATATTGTTATAATATATATTGTTTAAAATGTCATGCTAGATTTATTTTGACTTGGATTCAATAATCTAGTGAATAGAAATAATATAGTTTTTAACGTCGTGAGAATATATATTTCCTGATAAAGGTATCTTTAAGGTATGCTAATATCTTTTGTGCTTGTTGATTTTCCGAAATAATTGTTTAGGAATATGTAAAGCTCCAATGGTAATGGTTTTGTTTTTCATATTTCAACTTCTTTGGGTTATTGTTGTATCAAGCAAGCCGTTATGCCCGTCAAGGAAATGTCCGTGTATCGCTCAAAAATTTACTCATAATAGCCGTTATAAGTAAGGTGGCCAAGCAAAAACTTCAATGGGAGTGTTTTAAATGTCTTATCAGTCCCCTTTGTGCATATTATGTCTTGAAGAACAATTTTCTTGGTAAAATCTGCTAGAGGTTGGCATAGTGAGATACCTATTCTCTATCGTAGTTAAAGAGTGCCACACTTATTTTAATGTCGTTTATTTTTTGTATTTTTAGCTTTCCATAGCAGCAATTTTCTCATATCTGGTTCATATTCTGCTGAACTAAGAATATGTCCCAAATATTTGAATTTTGAGTTTATCAAAAGTGCATTTCACTAAGTGAAAAATATAAAAACATTTAAAAAATATATAAACTAAATAAAAAAATATAATTTTTAAGTTTTAAGAATTTTTTATATATACTTCAGATTTTGCCAATTTGAAGAAAAGATAATAATCTTTTGTATCGTATGTTGTAATGAAAATTACATGAAACATTCTATGAGATTGCAATATCTAATTCGTAAGCCACATAAATGTGACAGGAGTCCCAAATAAGCATAATTTTTTTCTTGGGTGAAACAAAAACTGATCAATTCTCGGTTATTAATTTGGTTTTAATAGTATATCTCAATAACTTTTCATGGTATTAAGTGTCGTTAAATATTTATGCTTAGTTGCACTTGCTTTGAAGGAAAGTTTTTCTCGAATTTTGCATAAGAGGAAGAGGAATGATTCTGCAGATTTTGTAATAAGCCTTTTTTTAATAGGCTATTTTACTATTTGAAGAACATGCTAATTTAATTCACTAGCTAATCCAGCGATATCATTATTTTAATCTGTCTGAAAAAAAAAGACATGATGATTTCCTTACCGGTCCATCATCCTAAGAGTAATCTATTTGCCAACGTACTTATAATGATGATTTCATAGTAATAACAGTTGTAACTTGTAATAATAATTATAATTCTAATAAATAGGTATTTAAATGACGGGTTGTTTTTTTTATATATTAAAACAATTCATAGTTTTTCATTAAGTATAATATCAAATATCCTTAAAATATGATTGTTATATTTTACAGTTTAGGTTTTTATCCCCATTTACTCCTAAATAAATATTATTCAATTATAAACTAAATACAGTAATAATTATTTGGTTACTTTTAATTTTCATAAATGTAACAAATGTAAACACAAAACTGAGAATTCTATCAATCATGAAATAATTTCTTATAGAATGTTAATTTCTTATTCTTGAATCCAAAGTTATAAGAATCAAGGCTCTTTGTTTTCCTTAAAATATACAGTTTTTCTGCACAGCATCAAAATTATTTCACATAATTAGGATAAAAATTATTACACAACAGAAATTATTAAATTCTAATTATTTCATAAAATCAAAGTAAACTAATACGATACAAAAGCTAAAATTTTTTTCTTTCACATTAGTTGAAAAACAATAATTTCACCATAATATTATCAATAAAATCATAAATCATTATCGTATTACCCTTGTTTATTTTTAAAATTCAATTAGTTCAAAGAATGAAAACAAATTGCATTACTCTTTATACAACTCTAATTACAGACATAGATTTCACATTGCACGTGCAAAATAAAATTTTCACCAAAGCACATTTCTACACGAAATTCCTCCGCAACATTCAGACGACACAGAAACCAGTTATTCTCTTGAGAACTCTAAACGTTCAATTTATTCTACCGACAGTGCCATTATAAAGTTCTAAAATGATGATTGCTCGCTATTGTTTAGGTTTCAGGAGTACTTATTGCATAGCTTGATGAAAATATGCCTCTTTCCTTTTGACGATCATTTTTTTATTACAGAAGATTTAAGAAAAACAAACTTCTAAGTACAGATATTGTAACACATTTACAATATTAAATTGTTAAAATGATCCTACTCAAAAATTTCAATTTCCTCCTGTTATCGCCAGTTGTTCTTTCCCTCTTCTCTGCTATCCCTCACTGGATGACCCCTCTGCGCCCCCTAGCAAAATTATGCTATTTTACGAAGGGGCGGTGCACGGACGCAATCATTGGTGTTGCTGAAATTTCTGAGTGTGTGGGAGAGGGACAAAAGAATTGACGTTGTACCTCTCAGAATACGTCTTTAGGATTGTTTTGTTTTGCCTTGGATCCAGTCATCTAGTAACCTAAATACCATAGTTTATATTGTCCCGGGGGAACGTTTTCCTTGATGCCATGTATTTCTTTCATGTTATCATTAATTTCTTAATGTTTTTGCTGATTTTCAGAACAACTTGTTTCTTAACTTGTATGTTTTCCACTTTTTTTTGAATTGTAGTTTTTTTGTTATTTACTATTTTATGTTTATCTATGTCAAATGATTTTTAGTTTTGCCACTACAACTCATGTGCACTTTAGAACTTAAATTAATTCACTTTAAATGCATTTTATTTCTGTTTTTTGGTGTATTTTTTGTATTATATAACTATGAAGGACGTGAAAATATGTATATAGTTTTGTTATACGAATTGATATATATATATGTGTGTGCATGTGTGCGTATGTGCAGCAGTACGAAAATCAAAATTCATACACTGAATATTCTTTTATTAATAAAAAACACAACACAAATGAAAACATTAATACAGTACAAATGTAAATAAAACAAGATTTGACAAGATACTCGTAAGAAAATATACACATGAGTTTCCCTTACTGTTTAAAAAAGTATCTGATATTGCGTTGCTTCTGTGATTTGGATATCTTTAAAAAGGGGCCTGAATGGCCAGGTGGCTGGCGCTCTGGCGCTCGGTACCACAGGTTTCGGGTTCTACTCCCGGGGGTGCCATGGATGTTTGTAGTGGTTCGGAATCCACTTTAAACTGTAAGTCTCGGTCTAATAGGATCGTAGAGCGTTGCGGAGGCATTGTTACTCCGCGACCGTGGCTTATCTTCAAGTTACACGCACCCTGGGTAATGCAAAGTGAGTACGTCTGTGCAGCGCTTGCCTTAAGGCATCCAAGACCAAGCTGTCTAAGTGTTTGCCAGCTGCATTAGAACAAAAAAAAAAGATATCTTTAAAAAAATCGTTACGTAATAAACTTAAATTTATGAGTACTACACATTTATGAGTTTTATGTTGTACTGAGTTGTTAATTATGATAAATACTAAGCGAAATAAGGATAGTATTTTGTCGCAAACTGGCTTCCAAGGTCAACAAACAACACAAAATCCACCCAAAACAATTCTTTAATCAGATGCCTGAATATAGAAAGGTCCAAACCATTGAATATGTTGAACTTATTGTACATCGAATTTGGTTTCGTAAGTTACTGGTATGAATCAAACAGTGATTCGTATCATACATTTTGATGTAATGACTCGGACCTGTTAAGCGAATCAAACATATTCGACTCATAACTACCCTTTGCAATACGAATTTCATTGTGTTTTGAAATTTATTTGCAATACGAATTTCATTGTGTTTTGAAATTTATATTGCTGTGTTGTGTGCATTTATTATCACCAGGTTAGTACTGACATGTTTTATTACTTATGGGCTTCGCTGTTTTTGTACAGCTTTTACTTGTAGAAAAATTTTCCTTCTCATATCTGCAACAATATATAAACTTTAGAATTATAATTTTTCAATTACAACTCATTAAAAATTTAATATACACCCAGAGAATGAATATATCATGAATGTTTCTTTAATGAAGTTTATTTTGCTTTAAATTTTGGCATTTCATGTCTAATGCTTTATTTATCGACGTAAAAATTCTATTTCGCAATTAACATGTTCTTCATTTAAGCGATGATTATTCGAAATTTCTCTTTAGAATCACAGACTGTTCATAATAGAAAATGTTCAGGTAGTGTAGTTTATGAAAAAATGAAAACATAACTTTAAAAAAATCTGGAATGTGTAAGAAAAAAAAAAATGTTAAAATTTAAAAGTGACTATTAACACTGGAATTTCCTGCGATTATTCATTTAAAGGAAAAGGTAGAAGGATTTTTAATTAAAAATGGAAGGCTTCAAATTAACTGAATGTCAACAATTGATTGCTAGTATTAACTTTGGAGTCTATTTGTATACATGCAAGCAGTTCTGCTTCTTGAAAAGTTTATTTTGATTGACATTTACTAATGGGATGCGATTAATACTAAGGTACCTAAATGCCATTTATTATTATATAAATTTTTTTTTCTTGTGAACTGATATTTATAAAAATCTTCTTTTTTTATAATTTTTTTTTTTTGAGTGTATAGAAGAAATTATGTTTGATTAGTAAAAATAAGTAAAACTATTAAAAAAATTTTGTAGTGAATAACAAGTAAGTAATTTCCAGATTAAAATTTTTCTAGGTGTTGTGTCAGTTTGACTTTAAATATTGCATAATGAAGCCGAAAGGTGTTGTGGCAGATGAAATGTTCCCTGAAGGTGCTGGACCTTATATGGATTTAGAAGAAGTGAGTAAAAGTACCATATGAATAGTAATATTTTGGGTTCTGTGCAAAATATTTTTTTTAATGGCATATTTTATTCTATTTTAATATCATTTTCATATTAATAACATACAATTTCACTTTAATTTTTTTTTCCTGTGTATTGTAGAACTTAACTAATTTAACAATTTAGTATTATTAAATAATAAATGTAGATTCATCTTGCTTAGATTCCCAAGTAGCAAGTGAATTTTTCTTGATTTCCAATGTTTTAGAAATGTTGCTTTTTTAATTAAAACATTAATGCTCATGCTTTTTGATATTTAATAACATGTTGCATTGGCCTTGATAGATTATAATTTTTTCAATCTTAAACTTCTTTTTGTAAGAGTGCACTTGTTTCAAAGGCTATATTATTGGTCTTCTTTTTTTAATATTTTATAAGTACTTACTATGACTTAGAAAAATTAAATTACAACTTATGCATAAATCTATTAGTGCATTCCTTTTATGTGCTGCATATTCTGGCAGAGAAATGGCAATGGAGCACATGATTTATAACCTCTTTTTATTTACAATTATAAATATTTAATGTTAAAAAACTTATAAATAACAAGACAACAAAATTTGCTTAAAATCTATTTTATAATGAAATTGTTTATTAAGATAATTATTTATAGCGTATTTACAATTACATATAATATCATAACTACCCAAGTTTATGCAAACTTCTGTTACTGTATAAGGTTATCTCATATAATTAATTGTATACGATAATTAATGCTAAAGTTAATGTCATAGGTCCTGTCATTGGTAAAGTTTTAAGTGGAGTGGAACTTACTAGGGAAATTAATTTTTTTTTATATAAATTTCACTAGCATCTTCAATTTTGGAGAAAAGTTCCATGTTCTTTTTTTTCCCCTTTAAAGGAAGGACCCCACCTCTATTTACTAGTTCTTTACTTTAATCAATATATACAGGCTTAGATGTAACCAAATTTGGTACTTCCGTACTAACTGTACCTTGGCGGTTTTAAGTGTGTCGGCAATCTAACGTCGCGATTCAAAACCGGTTGGCGCGTGTTCTCTTTATTGGTGCAACTGTCGCCAAGGTACCGTTAATACGTAAGTACCCAGAATTTTCTACAAAAACTTTAATAAAAGGAAACTATTAAATTTCTCTTCATCCACTAATTCCAACATTTTCAGTTTTGATATATGTTGATGTCATATAACTTACCTGTATTCATTATCTGTATCTATATTAAGATTCTTATTTATTTTAGGCTGAATTGATTATTAACACGTACAAAAATATAGGTAATCTTTTCTTGCAGGAAATCCCAATGGAACCATTATCTTAATATATTGTTATTCTAATATATCCCATAGGATAATTTTTGAACAAATCCTTATGAGAATTTTCTAGAGCATAGGAACTCTAATTTATATTGAAAAAGGAAGTTTAATTGTGGGTAAAAACAATTTAATTACACAAATTAATTACGCTTTTCACAAATTAATTACATTTTTCCATTAAATGAAATATTTACATTTGCAGAGTTAAAAAAATTACTTTTAAACAGCAAAATCAACTTATTTGGCTAGTAAGCAGTAGTCTTTATAGAATAAATTATCACAGGTATAAACATATTCTATAAAGACTATCTAGTGTGAATTTAAAATTTTTTTTTTTTTTTTTTCTTAATATGTGAAAAATTTAGCCTTTATCCCAATGTATCAATGCCCTTATATACTTCTTTATAGTTTTTTATACAAATATACCCATTTTTATTATATAATTTTTCATTTTAAATGCATTGGTGGTGACTACTTTTAAATGATTATCAGTCAATGTTTTTAAATATTCAGTAACTTTTTTGAATAAAAGTTACTTTTGAGTTCACTCTCAGTGTTGTTTTAATCGATGGTAAAATATACATCATATTAACTGTATAAGGAACTTTATTAATTTAAATATACATTGCTTTTAAAATCGTATATGTTTCTTTTAAATAAATATGAATACAGGAAAGCACATTAAAGGCTATATACATTTTCTGTAAAAAAATATTTGAAACTTTAAATATGTTAATAAATAAAGGGATTTCTCATTTAATGCTTGTAAATTTTTTTTATAAAAAATGGAGCTAATAATATTTGGTAGAAGTTTTTCTTTATTTTACAAAAAAAGGCTAAGGTTAAATCGCATTTGCTTGACAGTTCTTTAGAGAAGCAACATGCATAAAATGTATTGGTCTGTAGAAAGATGCATAATTTTATAGAACAATTGCTACTTTAATACTTGGTCGAACATGTCCTATGCTTATCATCGTCTTTGTTGTTAGTGGTAATTTTTATGATACGTTAAATAGCACTATAATATCCACAATCTTATGCCGGTAAGCATATGAAAAGTTATTGTTGAATGTTCTTATAGCTTTGACTTTGTAGAGACATTTTTTTTTTTTTTTGTTATCTCTTAATTTATTCAAACTAAAACATATTGAAGTTTCGTTTGGTTTTTTAGAATCGAATATTTTTTAAAAATATAAATCGATTTAGATTTTTCTATCTTAATTAAAGCTATTAGTAGAGATTTTTTTGAAGTTGAGCATTAATATGTGATATAAGTAATACTGTAAATGACCACTTATTCAAAAGAACAAGGACATATTGTGAAAGGCAAGATGCCATTTATGCAATCAATAAGAGAGAATTAATATATATTTTTTTCTTTTCAACTCATTTATTTTTTATTTATTAATAGTTTTAAATAAGTAAACTTCTAGCGAAATAATAATAAAACTAATTTTTCAACAGTTTTTTTTTTATAACAAAAAATTCATTTATTCAGCTCTCATATTTTCAGAATAATGAAAGAAATTTTATATTAATTTTTATGTTATCTTAATTGAAATAGCATTGTAGCTTGCTTTTATAACTGCCTGTTAAAGTATTAGTTTTTTAATCATAATTGAAAATATTTGAAGACTGTATTGTGTGTGCATAAAATTGTTCTTTCTGAAACTTGATTAAAAAATTAATTAGTGAACAAATTACTAATGCTACTGTTTTGAAAAATACAAGTTTTGGACATTTGTGAAGTAAATATATCTTTTGACATACTTGAATAATAAATTCAAATAATCCTGTTCAACATTTAACATTGGCTGATACAAAATAGGTTGTTTTCATAGAGGTTTCTATTGGTTTGTATCTTCCAGTCTGAGATAAAAATCTGAACAAGTGGTTATTTAGATGGTCTCTTGTAGAAGTTTCGCTGCATTTGATTATTTGGATTATTTTTATAATTTAAATTTCTTTAAATATGAATTTTTTATATAACTTTAAGAAATTTTCTTGGATCAAAATTATAAAACATCGTGTTTTCTTTTTTTTTTAAATATTGATGAAGGTTGGTTGCTAGTCTTAAATTGTATTTTCATTGATTAAAAAAAATTACAGTAAAATAATTTTCAGATTGTTTCATAGCTTAATGTCTTTTTGCCTCTGTTTGATTTATACAAATATTTGTTTACCAGTTGCAATAATTTTTCTAAGTTATAATCTGTGTTCTATTGATTTGACTTGTAGATGTATAAAGAGATAGATGGACAATTCATTGAAGAAACTTCAACACCAATTAGATCTGAAATTTTAGGTGTTGGGAAAAAACCTGAACAAAGTTTTATGAGAAAGCGCTTTAAACAAGTAATTCAATTTAATTTGATTTCTTGTTTTTTTTCTTTCATTTAATGTTAGTAATTTTTTTCTGGCTAGATTTTTGAAAAATGTATGTATCTACTTAATGTTTCTGAATATAACTTGTTGCATTGATTTGACATAGATAGCAGAATGTAAGAAACAAAGGAGACGTAGAGAAATTTCAAAGAAAGGAATAAAGTTAAGTTGGCAGAGATCTTTGGCAGAATGTCCTACATTAAATAAACCTAGGTTGGAATGTGTAAGCAAATTTGCATTTTTAAGTAATCTGGTTTGGTTTCACTTTTAAAATTTCATTTTTTTTTTTTTTTTCCTTCAGTATTTATAGATCTTTCATGCTTTATTTGAAGCACTGTAATTTTTATATCATTATTGGTTTATTCCAGTATATGAGTTTGATTAGACCAGTTCTAGATGAGATTGCTTAAATCACTTAGAATTTGGATAATGATTGTAATGCTGATAAGAAAGTTTTGATGATTTATGCCATTTTTGGAAGCCTGGATGCTTCATGGAAAATTGGTTTTATGAATTTCTCAAACTTGTATGTAAAGCTAATTTGGTAATACAAATATCCATTAAATATGATATTTGATATTCTGTATCTTTTATAAAATCAGTATTCACTACTGAGTGTATAGTTTTTCATTGGTTCATAAATTGGTATCAAAAGAATCAATAAATTTGTAAGACAATTTCATTCTGTTGCAATGTACACTAAATGTTTTAATTAATGATCCAAGATATATTTCACCGTTTTTATATATTTTTATTTAGGAGATACAAATTTATAATATATATTTTCAATATTTTATATTGAGTAACTTTATGATTTGTTTTTCAAAAAAGTATGAATCTAAGTATAATTTTTTATGTCTTTAAATTCCTTAATTACTAACCTATCATATGCAAATGATATGTTGAAATTTTTTTGTGTGTGCCCATGGGGATTATAGGCAATTATGCATAATCTGCAGGTGTTTTACTGATACTTCAATGAAAAAAAAAAAGTTGATTTTTTTTTAATGGATTTAAAATTGACAAATATTAGCAAACTGTGGATAGTGAAAGTATATTTTCTCAAAAGGCAAGTGGAGATGTTATGCATCAATGTTTGCAAGTAAATGGAAACAATTAAAAATTTAATAAAAATATAAATAATATGGAATTTTAAATTAATAATTGATTGGGATACTGGTCAAAATTTCAACTAGGATATTTATAAAAATAAGTTATTGGAAAATTTTTTATATACATAGATATATATTTTTACTTTTAAAATGAATCTTACCTTAATTTGTTCTTTTTCTGTCTCTCTGTGTGCATATATATGTGTGTGTGCGTTTTTCGGTTTTCATATCTTAGTATATGGTGATTTTTGTTTGTTTTTAAAAAGCATTTATAGTTTGAAAAATTATATTAATTTAGGATATTAACTATTTATATAAAATTGGAAACCTTTTTAGCTATTGAAAAAAATAAACAAATACAAATTAATCTGAATTATTTGTTACTATAGATATAACCATTCATTTTGTGTGCATTTGGTCAACCATTCTGGAATTATAAAACAGGAAATTATGTCTAAAAATTAATGATATCTTTTAATATGAAATTGTATTTCATAAGTAGTTAGAATTTTGCATTTTTATAGGCTGGAGGATCCAGTGGTCTTCTAATGGATTTGGCTGCTAATGAAAAATCAGTGCATGCTGACTTTTTTAATGGTGAGACTATCCTTCCAAATATCAAAAATAATTTTTAATTTATGGGCTAAAACTACTAATAATGACAGCTACCAACATGCATAATAAATTAACACATTATCATTATTATATTGGAACTTAAAAGTAATAAGGTTTTTAGTTTTTTGTTAATCAGCTTTATAATTATTTGTTCTTTAAATTGTGTTATTTATCTGGTTAAAAGTGTTAAATACTTGTATGCTGTAAAATTATATCAAATTCACACTGTACATCAGTGTTTGTAGTTCAAACTTTAGAAAATTTATACACATTCTGATTATCTATCTTGCTTTTTAAAAGGGGTTTACTGCTGCATTGCAATGATAAAACATAATATAGTAAACAAATCATGTGAGGCTTAAAGTGAATTTATTTTGTATTTATCATTTTGAAACTTGAAAAGATGTCATATGTTCTCCCCCCTTCCAACAAATTCTCCTGTAATCAAGAAGTGCATCAATAACTTAAGCGATTTCATTGGCTGAGATTACATTGTACTGGGCATTCATTCAATTTGCCATGTGAAGAATAGATGTTATTCCTAATACAATGGAAACATTACAAAATGATAGTCTGTGCTACTGTTCTGTGCATATTATAATTTTTAATGAATTGTTCTAGATTCAAAAGCAATTGAATATAGTAAAATGATGAAATTGATAAGAAAAATTTCAATCATTTGAATATACTGGAAAAGAGTGTAAAATGAGTTCTGTTGGTACTCACTAAATAAGATTGACCATAATGAATGCATAATAGAATGTGCAAGAGAATTTATGTTCCTGGTAAATGTTAGTTAAAAGATGATTGAGTATTAAGATGTCATTCTGAATCATTGCTACACAAACAAAATCAAAATTCTAGTTAAGGTACACTAAATCTTTTTTTTCTAATGGTAATGTGGATTTATCTTGAGAAAATCAATTTCTGAATTTAAACAATAAAATCTTTAGTTTTTCTTTTATCCCAGAAGATTCTCTTCCATTTTCTTCTGTATGAAAATTATTAGAACTCATTGCAATTCTGGCCAAAGATCCCAAGGCTATAATGAATTATCACAATAGTTTATAAAGTAAAATGCAGTGTAACAAACTAAAGGAATACTCTCTTAAAAACTTTAAAGAAACACTAAATATTGAGAGTACAAATAATGTTTACTGTATTGACTAGCAAATTGTTTTTAAGAAAAGAAAGAAAAAAACTTATCTAACATGTTTTTTTCTGGAGCTTTCCTGTATATCATCAAGTTCCATTTTCAATAAATTGTTTATGTCATAGAAAGAAATGAAAATCCTTAGAAAAATCTTATCAACATATTATTTAATTCTTTTAACACCATAAGAGAGAGGAAAGCTGGTGTGGAATCACCAATTAGAAAATTAAGGGCTCTTCAGTTACGGCCTGTTAGCAGTGATATCTGCCATACAGTCAATGATAGTATTAAAAAAAGAAAATCACAAACCCTTTTAAAAAATTGACCAAAGATTTGAGGGATAGGTTGCATTTTGATTTACAAAACATTCACCTAAGAATATTATTATCTATATGTGAAATGCTAGAAACAAAAACAAATAAAAAATGAACTCTTGTACATCCTCCAACAAAATTAATGCCTCTTATCTTTGCTGGGTATATGATAGCAGTTGAGAGATTATTACTACTTTAATGAGCATTACTTGTGCCGGTTTTATGATTAAAAAAAAAAAAAAAAACGCACACACACAGAGAAGATATTTATAGTGATAAGCTGCAGAAAGTATGCATAAAATTAAGAAAAAAAGCAGTCAAGGTCAAACAGTTAAAAAGACAGCAAACTAAAAAGAAATTCAAATATTGTGAAATTATTTTTTGTCAAAAATAAACAAGAACAAAAAACTTTGTCTTTGCATGCATTCAATTGTAACATTCTTCCAGTATTTGCTAGCTATATAAAATTGTTTTAATATCAAAACATCTTATACATGAGCTGAAATGTTCAAATAGTCAGTTACTGATCAATAGATTTAAAAAAAAATATTAACTGATTATAAATCTTGCAAAGATTTAGACACTTGAGTCTTATTAATATAAATAATCATCTGCTTGATAGATTAATATTTACTGGTGCAAGGATTAATTCTTTAATTAATTCTGCTTATAAAGCTAAAGATTATTCAGTTGTGAAATTTTAAAACGGTTCTTTAGAAGCCTATATTTCACATTCAGAATGCATGTTAAGATTAGGAAATTCAAACCGTATGAAAATTTTGCTTTGATGACATAAGTTTAGATACTCGGCTTGAAGGAAAAACTGCAACCTTCAAGCCGAGTATCCATATGTTAAGAGTATGAATGAAAAAAAAGTTTTTTACTTTGTTGTATAAATTCCATTTACAAAAAAGAAATCAAGCAAATTTTGAATAATAATCTGTTAATATATTAATTTTGTAATTCATTTCGTTTAAATTATTCAGCCTTGCACTTTTCAAATCATTTAATTTCAATCAAGTTACTGTATAAAATATTAGTATTGAAAACCTCTAATCCTTATAAAATTTACATTCTACATCTGTGAAAACAAGCGATCTAAGCCACCCGGTTTTGAAAAATATTTGCAAGATGAAGATGTTCGATTATATTAGATTGGCAAAAACATAAATAGAAACATGGTATTTACTATCAATTGTGATTTAGATTGTACTTATGGTTAGGTACTATAATTAAAGACTTATCCAACTCTAACAAAACTTATAAAAGACGCATTATCATGTTTTCCATGGACCTCTTGTTGAGTGCCTTCAGTTTCTTGGAAAGCACAATAATAGACCATGTAACTCAGCTTGATATAGGAAGTTTAAATGGAAATCAAATAAAATACTATTTAAAGGTGAGAAACTTTTTATCTATTCAAATCTATTCTTCATAATACCCAGACACTGAAGGGGTGAAAGGACCTAATTTGTCTCTTGCACAGTTTGGGAAATTTTACATTGTTCAGAAAAATTTAGTGGTACCCATAATTACTGCTGCTGTATACCATAAAAGACAAAAAAAATCAAGTTAACTTTCTTGGGAATGACATTAGAGGAATTCCTCCCCCGAAGAAAATAATTTAAAAATCAGAGTGAAAAGAAAGAATTAGTTGTAAAGAATCAGTTGATTTCCTGCAATGAATTTAGCAATTAAGTTTTGATTTATGCTATAAAGTTGGTTTATTTATTGTTATGAAAATTATAAATATATTATAATATATGTTAATAGAAGTCGCACAATTTGCTATTATTCATCTTGCTTCCATATGTTAAGAGTATGAATGAAAAAAAGTTTTTTACTTTGTTGTATAAAATTCCATTTACAAAAGAAATCAAGCAAATTTTGAATAATAATCTGTTAATATATTAATTTTGTAACTCTTTTCGTTTTAAATTATTCAGGCTTGCACTTTTCAAATCATTTAATTTTAATCAAGTTACTGTATAAAATATTAATATTGAAAACCTCTAATCCATGTAAAATTTATGAGCATTAAGAATTTTTGCTCATGTAATAAAAATAAATAGTAAACTTCAGATGAAATTGAAAATTGCTAGTGAATCTTATAAACATAAATGCTTTTGGATTTTCTTTCCATCCATATTTAAAAATACTATTTTTAAAACCTCTTTTTTTTTTTTTTTTCCCCTCCCAGACTTTGAAGATCTTTTTGATGATGAAGATTTGGCTTAAATTATTTCAAGGTTGGTATTTTCTGTTCTTCACTTTTTTTTTTTTTTTTTACTCTTACATAATAATCTTAATACTACAAAAGATTAGAATGAATTGATTTTAACCGTTTTTTTATTACCCAATTTGATTGTATTGTTAGTAAATAATATTTCTTCATTTTGATGTGTTCCATGCAAATTAACATGTTAGAAGAATATTATTTTAACATCCAGGTTGTAAAAATTTTTTTTTTAACAGCCTATGAAATTATAATAAAAACTTAAAAACAAGTTTAGTTTTTTAAAGGGTTTTGATAAGTTTAATATATCTGTGTTAATTATACTCATATTTTCACTAAAGGAATAGGAAAGAAATTATTTATAAATAGGAATACCAAGTCTTAAAATCTTATAAAAACTGCCGTAGTACTCAGTGTAGAAATTGAAGGTAAAACGATCCGCTTCTTATTTAAAAAGATTAAAAAGTTAAGATTTTAGAATTTGCTGTTCTTTTGTAATTAAATTTTTTTTTCTGTTTTCTGTCATAAGTGTCTTCAAATTTTATTCTTATGATAAGAATTTATAGGATTCATGGTTCCACTCTTATTTGATGATTTCTCATCTACCTTTACAATTTGAATTAAGTTAGAAGACAAAAATATTGAATGCATTAATTATATTTTTAAAATTGTCTTACTGTCCGTTCATCTAAAAAGCAGAGTTGCATACTGATGAAAGATATAAATGAATGAAACACAGCCTTGTTGCAGGAAATATACTAATATATATAAATAATATATATTTCATCAAATAAAAAATGTAGCTAAACATAATTTCTTGTACTACTATCATAGATGCATTGTTTGAAAAAATGCAGCTGTTTATAGACTTAAGAGAAAAATAGGATCAGTACAATTTTTCTTTTATTTCTTTAAAAAGTTTTTGTTTTAAATTTAGATAATCACTCCATGCTTTTCCTTTTGGTCCAAAATGTTAAAAGAATTCTTCTCCTCTTCCCCCTTTCCATCGTTAAAAACTAAGCATGAATTCTGTAAAAATATTTATTGCTCGTGAAAAGTTTTCACAGATAATTATTTTTCAAATGTAGTAATTATTTGAATAAAAACTGTTTGAGATTTTTTTGTCTTATATGATTATTAAAAAGTTCATGTAATAAATTTTCTGAAAAATTAATTTATCATACCATTATGTTGCATTATTTTATTTTCATTCTTTTAAAAAAAAATTAATTTAATCATATTTTTCTTATTTAACAAACAAAGTATACTGTTAATTGATTCCAATTACATTTAGCATATTTAAATAAAATAAAAATATATTTTTATTTTAAATGTTTTTTTATTTCAGATATCAAATCATCTGTACAATTATCAGAAGATCATTGCATTTTATCTTTTCAGTGTTAATATCATTTAATAATACAATAATGAATTAAATTTATCCTTATTTATTGTATTTTTGTCAATTATGCCAAAATACAAAATAAAAATGAGTTGAAGAAAAATAATTTCATTTACATTTTTTTTTTTAAATAATAAAATTGCTTAAAAAATTAATGATTCTATGTGTATAAAAAAGGGTATTATAATAAATTATATATTTACATTTTGTTCCATGTAAGTATTGCTGGAATAAAATAATCATCCTTGCAACAAGTTGCATTTGAGAACAAATTTTACGTTATGAATATTAATTTGAAAATAACTCCATGATTTATAAGAAATTAAAATGCATTTTACATTTTGCTAGCATAAAAATTAAATTAGCTATAAAAATTGTTTAAATCAATGCAGTGTCTCACATGAAATTGAATTTTATCTATTTTTCTACATTATATATGTTTATGAAATGTTTTCTAGCTTTCTAATAAGTCAATAAATATAGGTAATGCTTCTTTGGTGGGCATTTTGAATAATTATTATAATATGATAATGATTAGAAATGAAATCTGAACTTCACTCATATAATTTATTGAAGAGAGGCAAGGTGGAATGCTTTTAGAAACAAATTAAATTGTGTTATTAGCATGACTTTCATCTGAAACTTTTCATAAATGATTATTACTAATGGATGTTTTACTTTGTCAATCATCACAGAAGTACCCCAATGTATTTTAAGAATTTTTTAATAACAGATATGTCAGAGCTCTTGTTACATCAGTTTCTTTTTTTACTCTTCAAGGTCTATCAAATAGTTTAAATGCTATCACTTAGTATAAAAAAAATCTTGTTATAAAATTTTATGTGGATGTGATTAGATAGTTGCAGTTTTTTTTCCTATGAATAATACTTGTATTTTAATAAAGAAATTCTGTATTTCATTATTTCTGTAGTAACATTTTTCTCAATTATAAACAGAAATTGATTCAAAAGTTTCATATTATTTTGTTATTAATTTAGAAAAAGGAGAATTTTTATTTTTTAGTTCATTGAACAATTTATATATGTTTTAGTCATTTGTTTTCAGAATATTATATTTACATCATTCATTAAATACGTGATTAAAGAAAATTTTGTAATGAATATTGCTTGCAGTTTTCGAAATTAGGATATTTAATTTTTTATGATGTGAATATTGCATATGTAACACTTTATATTAAAAGTATATGTTGAAAGTGAACAGTAAAGAGAACACAAATGAAATATCTTGTATTAATATATTATTTAAACATCTGACAATGAATAACTTGAATAGCAGTGTAATAGTATTGTGAAATACTATTTGAAGCTATATATTATAACTATTTTTTTACATATGAGTAAAGAATTCTTTTAAAAATAAAAAACCATGCACTTTGCTTTGAGTTATGTATATTAATTTTGTGAAACTAAAGTAGGGAATAATTGAATATAACTAATTAATAAATATGAAAAGTGTCCAGAAAATACTATTGCTCTATTTATATTGAAAAATTTTCATTTTTTAATTACAAGATTAAATAATTTATCTGTAGAACATTTTAAAAATATAAACTCTTTGTATGCTCATGATTTCCATTTTAATATTTATTCCTAAATGGAATCTAAGTTTCTGAAATTTTTTTGTATTTCTATATGTTAGATAAATTTTTATGTAATAAGCCACAAGTTTTCGTTCTTTAATCTCGTGTTGGAATGGGAAATCCTATATAGTAACAAAAAGGAAAAAAAACTATATAAATTTCTACTTAAAGAACCTCGGATATAAAATATTAACATCATTGATTCAATCTAGTGCATAATTCTTATAGTTGAGTTTCTTTATTTGTACATGTTATTCTCGAAAATACCATATCTTGATTGAAAGGCACATTTTAAAAAGGACTTTTGAAAATGCACTAATATACATACTGGAGCGCACATTGAATTCTATAAAAAGACTCGTGTGTATGTCGATGAAGTAGATACAGTAATGTGCACCATCTTGTAGAAAAAAACTTAATTCTTCACAATCAGTTTTCCATACTAGAACTACAGCTGCCTTTTAAATGAGCATAATAAGCGTCTTTATAGAGTAGATCATCAGAAAATATGTGATATACGTAACATATAATAAATTTAAGAATTTTATAACATTGAAGACATCACATGTATGATATGTGAAGGGAAAAGTTGAGCGTTATTTCTTGAATGTTTCTTGTGACATCAAACACAAATTGTATAATAGATCATTATGCCTGAATAAATTTCTAGAACGAAATTTCGGCACCAGAAGGTTTCCTTAATATATTTTAAATTATAGATTTGGCATATTTGATGCAGAAAAAATCGTTGATGTCTTTCTTTCATTCATTTACTGTGATTGTTGGCTGCTTTCTTACCATTCTAGTAGTATGTAGTTTTACTCTTTATTATCTTCAATATCTGAAGAAATACGAAATCTAATTCCTGATGTTAGACTTTAGTGGAAGATACACCTGGACTTTGTGCTTCTGTGGCTTCAATCACTCCGCTTTGTTCTTTTTTCTTTTGCCTTTCATCTTGGTATCTTTGTATGCAAGGGATGAAGAACAGCATCAAACCACTGATTGCTATCATTGATCCTGAAGCATAAAAGCCAGGATCGTAAGATCCAGTGAAGTCATAAAGCCAACCTTAATGGAAAACAAATACAATAATTATATTCAAGAGATATTATAGTACAAATAAAGCACACTATTGTTGTCATGTTCAAAGACAATTTATGTTCTCTTTGTTTTAAGCATAATATGTATTTAAATGTGAGGGTTGGAACTTTGATAGTCGTAACTCCACATTGAGAGTCAAATTATATTACATAGTGATTAACATACAATCTACTATGCAATGCCACTTATACAGTATACTAGGTGTCTTAATGGAATATTTTTCTTTAAACATGGATAATTAGATGTATTGTAACCTTTATCAATAATGTTATCAAGATGTTTTTAAGAAATACAATGTTCAAAAATTAAAGATTCAGAGATTTGCTAGATGGATGATTCATTTTAACTATTAGCTTAATCTAGACCATTCCATAATCATTGAACTGGCATTTGGCTTTATGCGATTGCTGACTATATCAAAAAATAGTAAAATATTTTAACTGTGCATTTATTTCATGTCAATAGTAAATATGTAATTGCTACAAAATAAAGTTTTAATTATTGTACACCCTTGTGGAGAAAATTAAAAAAAAAAAAAAAAAAAAAAAAAAAAAAATACCAATTTTTATTTTAGTTTTATTTGGCGATATAAAATTTTTGAAAGATTCTTAAAACAATCGCATATTCTTTCCTTTTTTGCTTGTCAATTTTTAAAAGAATAGATCCCCAATCAAATTTAATAATTATAATAAACTTAAAGAACTTTTTACAGCAATTGGTATTATTAATAAATCAATATGCTGGTTAATTATGTTTTTTTAAGAAGAATACAAATTTTAAGGATTTAAGAGTGATTTTTTGTATTTTTAATCTGCCAGTATTTAAAAAGTAAAAATTAATTGAATTTTTTAAAAGTGTAATTATATTTTAATAAGTCTTGAATTATGTATAAGATTTTTTGGTTTGTGTTAGAAAATTCTTTTGTATAAACTTTCATAAGTGATTTAAAATTGTTAGACTGTTATAATTGTCTGAAATAGTAACTTTTATATCTTGTTCTAATTCCTTCCTAAATAGCATTTGAAATATAATATAAATCAAAACATGTTTTAATAAAGATACATGCAAAATAAACCTGATTGGTTTATCTAAACAAAAATAGTTCCTTACCAGTTATGGGTGGACCAATTAAACATGCTACACCCTCAAAAAGCAACAAGAGGCCAAACGCATTGGTCAGTTTGTCTAGCCCTAAAAGATCCACTAAAATAACGGATGTTAAGCTGACATATGCTCCTATAAAAAGAATGTATTGTGATTGTTTCAAAATTGAGATGAAAAAAAAAAATGGAAAAGTACAAATAAGAAATTAATCTAAATTTAAACCTATTTTATCAAATTGTTACCTGTATCAACCTGATGCTTTTCCACAAGATAAATAAAAAAGCTATGTGCATTAATTTGCTAAGCATAAAGTTACCCAGAGGTGACTGCATTCCGTAAATTTTTTGTTATCCATTTAGAAATCTTATTTGTTTGAAAATATTAATTTTTTTTCTACCTCTGAAATAAATATGCTTAAAAATATAGACTAACTATCACATATGACCTGGCGCTACCTGAATTCAGAAAATAAAACTTAAATTATCTCCTTGATATAAAAAGTTAAGGTTTATATCAAAGAGATAATCTAACATGGATGCCAGTAAAGTATATTTTAATGTGAATATTGAATCGACAGGTTGTTTATTTAGTATTGCATAAATATTATGAGATGCAAAAGATTTATCAGTTAGAACCTGATGGTAAATAACATTCCTTGTTTGCAAGCACATATACATTTTTTCTATTTTCAATTCTAGAAGCCACGTTTAACTGACCATGCTAAAACAGGTCGAGTTCAAATCAATCCCAGCTATTTTAAGTGATTGGCCTTGTGCTTTGTTTATAGACAGCGCAAAAGAAAGTCGTATCGAAAATTGTATCCTTTTGAATTCTAACTGTGTATCGGATGTTATCAAGGGTGTCCTGAAATGAAGACGTCTTTTTAAAGTACCATAGAGTATTTTATTATTCGCCAATTTCTCCTAACTTCAGCCGTTACTAGAACTTAGCGAGGAAAATTAATCCGAGGAGTCTAATCAAATCGCAGTATTTTAGTGATCACCTTAGAAATAAAATAAGAGTATCGTGTTTGGCGATATTCACGTTTTGAATTTAATATGATCATTTGCTTTTTGTACTATCATGTATTTTATTTTCTATTTTACAATGAGTTCAGAGGGCCGAGTGACTACCGCTCAGGACCACAGGTTTCGGATTCGAGTTCCGGCAGGGCCATGGATGTTTGTAGTGGTTCGCAATCCACTTTAAATCGTAGGTCCCGGTCTAATATGACTGAAGAGTGTTGGGCCTAGAGCTGACAACCCTACCCTGTAAAAAGTCATCGTCATGGAGCCAAGTCAGGCTTAAAACCTACGGGTGCTCCATCACAGCAGAGATATGGGTTCATGGACTTGGTCTAGTCGTTTTGTCTACCAAGTGGGTTAAGAAACAACACAAATGAGTTTTAATTGAGCCAAAAATAGTTGAAGATTGTTAAACTCGGGAATTTTGGGATGAAGAAGAAAGAAAGAAAAAAAAAAAAAAAAATCACATTTTTCAATATAAAAGTATTTTCTGTTATTAAACTGACATTTTTTTTTTTATTTACCCAGACTTTTTATATAAGAGTGGAAGTAATAAATTATTAATTAATTATTATGCCAAAGGATAATATTTATATATTCTTGGCATAACTCTCCTTCACTTATATTTTTATTTATATCACCTCCACACTTACCGTACCTAGAATATCTATTAAAGTAAAGCAATGCTATTTTTTTTACTGATTGTTTAAATGATATTCATTTTATTTATTTATGTTGAGTACGCTATGAAATAGTTATATGCAAATTTAAATGTGTACCTGTTCTGTGTTTTATTTTATTATTATTATTAAAGCACCAGAAGGTTTAAATTACTATCTAAATAAGGTATATATTTAATGTATACCATATTATTATATTTACGATTGAGTACACAATTCTCTCGCGCGTGGTTGTACACAAGATACCGAATAAATTTTAAATGAGGGAGAAAGGTCATAACGGAATTAATAACAATATTAAATCTATTTAAAAAAATACATTATAAAGAGTTCATTGGTTTAAGTTAATTTTATATGCTAAAAATCTAAAATAAAATGTATAATAAGATACTGAAAAATATTTCATTCTGGTCATATTTTTTAAAAAATAAATATTAAAAATTGTTTCATGTTTTCTTAATGAAATAATATTTTCAACTACATTAAGATGCAAACAGATGTGGTATATAATTACTGTGATTTGATAATACTGTAGAAATTTTGAAAGTGCCACTGTAAAAAAAAATGTTTTAGTATAGAAATTTCGAACAAAATTATTTCGTTGATAATATCCATGACGTTGTACAGCTGAAAGTACTTTTGATTATACATTTATAATTGTAGTATTTTTTGATTATTTATACCCGTATATATATATATATATATATATATATAACAATGCAAGAATAATAGGAGAACTAACAAGATCTGAAATAGGAACAAAACCAATTTTTGCGTAACAAAAGCTATAGTAATATTCGTAAATTAAATTCTTATTCGTAAATTATCATGTGATTTATAGAAACACGGGGGCCTGAATGGCCGAGTGACTAGCGCTCGGTACCACAGGTTTTGTGTTGAGTCCCGGCGGTGCCATGGATGTTTGTAGTGGTTCAAAATACACTTTAAATTGTAGGTCCCAGTCTAAAATGACTGTAGAGAGCGTTGGGCGTAGGACTGACAATCCTACCCCGTAAAAAGAAAACATCCATGTTTCGAAATCTGCGAGTAGGCAGACGGCCTGGCCCACCATGGCTGTTGCCAATCATGTGATGATTATAGAAACACAGTCAAATAACAAAATCATAATAACAGATAGTTATACAAAAATCCTGAAAAAGGGGGAAAAAGGAAAAAAAGAAATTGTTTTTAAAATATGCATAAGCGGCAACAACGATATGGAAAGACTTTAGACAAACAGAGGGCCTGAATGTCCGGTGGCTAGCGCCGGCGCTCAGGGGTACCCAGGTTTCGGGTTCGAGCCCCGGCGGTGCCATGGATGTTTGTAGTGGTTCGAAATCCACTTTAAAACCGTAGGTCCCGGTCTCATATGACTGTAAGAGCGTCACGGAACAAAAAGTCAGACTTACCTACCTACGGGTGCTCCATCACAACAGAAGCTGCCCCTTTTCCCTACTTCCATGAGTAGATCGCTCATGGGATGTCAGTCCCGCACTGGAGAACATTGAGGGATTAGTCACAACAACAACAGACAAACAGTAGTATCAAAAGGATGAAAAGCTAGAATTATATTAGTAAATCACAGATGAATACAAATATTTATATAAATTAAATACAAAAAAAAAAAAAAAAAAAAAAATGTCAGGAAATCAGTAACAGCAAAGGAAATTAATTATAACATCCTGGGGATAGCTTTATCAGGGAATACGTACCTTTAGTTTGTGTAAGCCAACTATTAGCAATATTTGCTGCACCTTTGGACAAAATTGTTGAAAGTCAACTATATAAATGGGAAAGATGTGTGAAGTAGGTGAACATATGAGATCTTTTATCTTTAGTTGTATAACGAGGGAATAGTTCGTCTTTATTATTGGATATACAAAAGATTACGGATTTTTCAATCGTTATATCAACGAAATGCCATATAAATTTTAGGGTGCATTAATGGAAAATAATGTGAAAATTCTTTCCTTTCAAATTTTCAATATCTGAATATATTTTGTCTATTTTATTTAAATTGCTATATAGCTGAAATCCAGTAAAAGTTCATGTATTTATATTTTTAAAGAATTACAATTTTTTATATTTAATTAAAAGAGACTACTAATTTTATTATTAACCATTTCATTAAGAACTTTTTAGTTTATAAACTAAGCCTTTGAAAAAGAGAAACGAATTATTTATTTTGAAATTAAAATACATTATGCGAATAGCAAATCTATTTTAATAAATATTTATCTATTAAGAGAAGAGACAAAGTAATAAAGAAAAAAAATAGAATGTTAAGTACAATTTTCTGAGTTTTAAACGTTCAATAATTCCTATAAATAATAAATTGAAAATCTATGATTTTAAATATACATTTTTTTAAAAATTAAATATTAGGAAGAGTGTTTATTTGCTTTTATATTTCAGGGTAAATTTCAATATTTATTTAATTTTACATATGTACAGTATATATCTTCATTTATTTTTTGATTTTCTTTTCCTTGACTAGTTTTTTATTATAATTGTGCCAGTCATCAAGAACACATTTGTTTTATCGCACAATCGAAAACAATTACGCGCCTTTTGTGAAGTATTATGAGTAGTTGAAACAAATTGTAGTGAATCAGATAGATGTGCAGAATATAAAAAAAAAAGCCATATTACAATGATGTAATGGGCACCCAAAACTGCCTACGTAAGAAAAGTTGATATGTTAAGTGCCTTTTTATGCATATTTTTATGTACCTATCGAAACGAAAACTTATAATTTATATTCTTTTTTTCTATACAAATTTTCTATTTATAATACTATTTTATGTACAAATTTTGAAGTCACTTTCCTATCACAAACCCGATGTAAGTAAGATATTCTCTTATGTATTTTGACATTATAATTTACAATTTTAAGACGAAACACTCTCATGTTGGTTGCTGTCCCACTCAGATAAGTATGCATATTGAACTAGCTGACCCTTGAAATCTTTGAGTAAGATTAGCTACTGCTGGTATCCCATTCGGGAATAAGTGAATATTTAATTGATTTTTTGTTTAATGTTTGTTCTTTTATTACAAAACTTTTATAAAATTCCAACATTCACTTGATTTGAATACTTAAAGCTATATGTAGAGTGATTATAATTAAGTCCCACTTTCCAAAATCCCTGATTGATTTGAACGATGATACTTGAAGAAGACCGAAACGGTACGGTATTAAAAATTTCGAAAGGGTATTAATAGATGGCGTAAGAGGCACAATGAAATTGAATTCGGCTGCCAGTCATATTTTGAATCGAATTTACAGAAAAACGTTTGGCATGAGATTTTTTGCATTGGGCCAGCACGCGTGTTCCAGCTCTTCATTGCATTGGTTTGGGGTTTTGACTGGAAAAATATGATTTTACAGAGTCAGGCTAACAGTTGGGCACCATGGCCAGAGAGCCCGCTCTCACACCACGCAAGAGATAAACTTTCCCGAAAAGACTTCCCATGGAGGACCAAGGAGGAAAACCCTTAGTGATTTTGAAGGATGCCTGGGTTTTCCCTTTGCTAAGAAAGGGAGCATATGTTTCAAAAGTTCCAAATTTTATTTCCCAGTGCGACAAAGTGAGTTCTTTTCTTTTGAGTGAAAGATTATAATCACTATATTGATTCCATGAAATAAAGCTGAAGATCATATGTGCGGAGACATTCTGGAGCTTTATAAGACCTCTTGAAAACTATCTATCTTGACAGCAGTAAACTATCTTGTTATAGGGCCTTGCAAGGCACATGGGTATTTAAAATGTACCAAGAAACTCAGCATAAATCAATTTAGCACAAAAAAGGGATGAAAGTAAATTATTATGAAAAAAGAGTTTTTAGTAAATTATTAATTTAATGACTTAACTTATTATAAATCGTTCCTAAAACTAATTTTTTTTGAACAAATAAATTTAATCATTTAAAATAATAAAGAATCATGATCAAGTTAATATTCTAACATATCTCTATATACTGTTTTATTCTTAAATTTTATAATTAGTGTGTTTGTAAACAAGATTTTTTTCAATTTTATTGTTTTGTTATAATTATAAAGAAAGGAAGTATGTACACTAAAGAAAATAAACATAATTTTAATAATTTATTTATTCTAGTATCTGAGCAATGGGCTATTTTTATTATTGCTAGAGATATTTCATGGTGAACTATGAAAAAGATATTTTCATGTCTTGTCAATTATGGAATTTTTCGTTTATATATGACAGGGGTGGAACTTTGACACAGCAATACGTAAC
>BPLR01002759.1:0-50985 GCA_021605095.1 Caerostris extrusa
GTCTCGACGAGGGGAATGGTCCTTCTGAGGACCATCTGAAGTACCTCTCCACCTGCAGTGGAAAGCAATGCCAAAAATGACTGAAAAGTCTCCTGAGGAAATGTGCAGACAACTGTGTGCAGCTTTTAAGGAGCTTGGAGGTCATTGACTCAATAGTGGAGAATTCGGAAGAGGTCTGATCTTCAGCAAGACTATGTCCAAATTAATGAGACCCCTACAAGCGGAAGTTCTTTGAGGAATGGGTAAGTCGTTATCACTGCCCTATTGAGAGTTTGCAAATTGCACAATAGTCCTAAGAATCTTGTAAATAATAAAATTGTACTGTTAATAATAATGTAAATAATGTTGTAAATTGTAATTCTAGTAAAAGTGTTAATGCTAGTATCTCTAGCAAAGTAAATGTTAAGCCTGTTGTAAATAGTAAAAACATGTGACTCTTGCTAATGCCAGTAATTCTGGCAAGTAATTGGTAATATTAAGCCTAAGACTAAGCGAAATGCTGAGTCAGATGAGCTCAAAATGTAAGAATGACTCTGGGGGATTTTCACTTTCCTAACAAAAATTAATTGCTAGGAGCTTAATTTTACTTTCAATAAGGAATTAGCAAGAGTGACGATCTGATCACAAAATCTTTTCAAGCACCAGCACTGACGCAGCTGCTGATGAAGTGGGGGTCACGGTGGTTCGCAAAATGCCGCCAATAATGGTTAAGCAAGGCAACCTTAATGATATGCTCAAATGATTGACGATCAGTTCAACGGTGACGTCTTCATAAAGCTAGCCGGTGAAATGCTGAGGTCTTTTCCCAACACGGAAGATCAGCACCGAGATATAACAAGTTTTGAGCAAAAGCGGAAAGATTCTTTTGTGATTACTCCGGAATTCCTTAGACCCTAAAGCGGTAATCAAAGGTCTACATCGTGACACCGATCCTGAAGACATTGAAACTTTGCTGCGCTGGCAGCCAATGATTTCATCGCGGAGAAGGTGGTTCAACTTACCAGGATCAGGGATAAACAACCCCTGCCAATTTTTCAAATCACTCTAACCCGCTCTAGCAAAATCAAGATATCTTTAAATTAGACAGGCTAATGTATCTAGCAGTTGTTGTGGAACGATATAACAAAAAACCATCACTCTACAGTGTTTCAAATGTAACTATTTCCACCACAGTTCAAACAACTGTGGCTTTTTTCAAGATGCTTGAAAATGTGGGAAGAGCATTCCCACAAGGACTGTAAAATTTTTGACAAGCTCGAAATACCCCAGTGTATAAACTGTGGGCAATCTGGCCACACTGCTGCTTGAGAGAGGGTGTGAAAAATTCCCTAAGATCAAGGTTAATTCAACAAAGTATGCAACCATTCCTAAGTACACTCCTGCAAGACAGGTAACTCAAAATTTCATACGCTGCTGCAGCTAAAAATCTGACACCTCCACAACAACCGAGCAATCAAGGTAATGGGCATCCTGAAATAACTCCAAATCAACTGAGCCAATTGCAGAACATCGCGAGCCCAGCCCAGTTTATTCAAAAATCCTGCTTCTCATGAAAGAATTTGTGTCCATTTTTCGGACTTAAAAGATATGGATGGAATCCTCCACCAAGTAAGAAGCACCGACAATAAAGCCGACAAGTTGCAGGCCTTTGTTAATGGCCTAGCATCCCAATCCACCCAAAATGCTCCGTAATGACTCAGTTGGTTTCTGGTCTTCGCATATGCTACTGGAATGCATGCAACCTCTGGTTTAAAATGATTGAATTCACTAACTTTGTTAATAACTATAATCCAGATATAGTGCTGCTTCAGGAAACACACCTTAGGCATACACAAACACCTTACTTAATGGGGTACACCTTTTATAGAAATGATGGTCCTCAAGATCCAATCTCTGGGGGCACTGGTATTTTCGTCAAAGACTCTCTGCCACATAGTCATATTGCAACTCCACAGTTAATTGGAATAAAAGCTACCATTATTTCGTTAAACTTTCCCAATTTACCCTCTCTTTTTGTTAACTCTGTATATGTTTCGAATGCTATTGCAATTCTAATCTTACTTCCGATTTAGATCTTTTATTTTCTATGAACAATAGTGTTATTCTCGCGGGGGACTTCAATGCACATAATACTTCATGGGGATGTACTAACAAAAATAATACTGGCATTGCTTTGCAAAGATATGCTCATAATCTTAATCTTGACATTCTTGCTCTAACACACCTACTAGAATTGGCACTAACTCTACCTCAATTATTGATTTAGTGGTCACTAATAACTTTCATTTTAATCACGCTATTAATTCGCTTGATGAACTCTCGTCGGATCATAACCCTGTAATTATTGATTATAAGTTTCGCGCTGTGCATGTCATGCCTAACCCGGCTGTTACTACCTGCTGGTCTAAATTTTCTAGTATCCTTGACACTAACTTTAATTACTCTTTCACGCCAATAAGTTCTCCGGAAGGTATCGAGGACGCCATTAATGAGTTAACCAATAAAATTCTCGTTCTGCGCATCAAGCTGCCTCCAGGCCACTTCCTACTAACAATAAAGCCTATTTACCTCCTTCTATTAAAACTCTTATTACTAATCGGAATAACGCTGCGTAAGCTATGGCAAATTTATCGTGATCTAGAAGCAAGAATAACTACAATCATCAACAGAACATACTCAAAAGGGCTGTTGCAAAGTACAGGAATGATTGTTGGGACAGGCGTCTTGAAACGACCAATGTTGAGACTGGTACGATCTGGAAGCTTTGCAGCAACCTCCGTAAGAAAAGATCAAAAATTATCTCTCTTCAGCATAAGCAAGCTATAATTACTACTGACATGCAAAAGCCGACATTTTTTCAAATTCTCTGCAAGATCAATTTCAAGAGAATCCATCTAACAACGTTCAGATTGATAAAAAGTTGAAAAACTATTGCGCCTTTTTTAACTCAGCATAACAGTACTAACAGTAACTTTCCTCCTACTAAAGCCTCGACGGTGATTAATATTATTTCTAACCTTAAAATTAGTAAGACTCCTGGCATAGACCGCATTACTAACAAGATGCTTAAAAATATTCCGTTCAAATGTATTCTCCAAATCTGCAATATATCAGATGCTATATTAACTCTTAATTACTTCCCAAAATCGTGGAAAATTGCTAGAATTCTTTCTACTTTTAGCAAAATTATTGAACGTATAATCGCAGATTTACTTAATCAAGAATCTAAGGCACTTAATATTTTAATTTCCCAACAATTTGGCTTCATGCAGGATCTCTCCACCACGCATCAGCTGTACAACTTAACTGAGACCATCAATGAAGGATTTTCTTGGAAGCAAGACACGGCGGCAATATTCCTTGATGTGGCGAAAGCCTTTGATAGGGTTTGGATAAAGGGGCTAATTTATAAATTAATTCATTATAATTATTCTCCATATATTATCAAAGTTATTTTTAATTATCTTTCTGAGCGGAGTTTTATTGTTTCTGTCAATAACATGGATTCAAAAAATTGCAAGATTCTCGCGGGGTTCCTCAGGGATCGATCTTGGGACCCTTCCTGTACAATATTTACACTAATGATATTCCACAAGACCACAGAATTAAATTGACACTGTATGCTGATGATACAGCAATTATTACTCAGGGAGGCACTTACACATTATCCAGAAAAACTTACAAAACTACATCAACAGACTTGAATTATGGCTAGAAAAATGGAAATTAAACTTAATGTCGCGAAAACTGAAGCAGTGCTATTTACCAGGAAAACTGTCTATAATCCACCTAACATAACTATCTCTAATACTAACATTTCCTGGTCTAAAGAAGCCAAGTATTTAGGTGTAATTTTTGATAGACGACTAACATTTAAGGCACATACGGACTACCTTCGCGATAAATTTAATACTCAATTTCGTAAATTTTATTCTGTTTTAGGCAGGCATTCAAAACTAACAATTGAACTAAAAAACTAATATATTTAGCTTATCTTCGTCCGATAATAGCATATGCGAGTCCAGTCTGGGGCTCTACTGCTAAAAGCAATTTTCTAGTCTTGGAAAGATTGGAAAACAAAGTTATTCGTATGATTGTTGATGCTCCTGGTTCTTTCGTAACAAGGAAATTAAATTTGCTCTTTCTATGCCTAGTTTTCGGGATTATGTGGCTAAAATTTCTAACAATTTCTACACTTCTCTCAATAGCTCTGATAATTCTGTAATTACTGCTTTAAATAAAATTGAATATGATATTTCTCTGCATACATTTCGTAAAAGGCCTCGACATGTACTAAACATTAATCAGTAGACTGTTTTCTTTTTAACTTCTATCTCAGGTCCTGGTAATTCTTGATTAGGTTCGCGTTCCGCGTTTGTTTGTTTTTATTGATATTACTCCTGCGTGGGTGCTATGATGTGCTTCGGCTTTTGGTTTTCTTGGTTTTTCTTTTTTTTTTTTTGTACTTTTTGCTTTGTATTTTCTGTAATTGTATTTTCGTTTTTATCTTTTCTCTGTCTATTGTGCAATTTGTATTAATTATCAATGGGCGGTGACCGACTGCCACTGTTTAATATGTTCTGCCATTTGGAGGTCTGGTCGCTTCGCGACCAAGGTACTCCGTTGATGTACACAGAATTGTAAGAATTTCTAATCTGCAAGATTGCAGAAAGATCATTAACAAGATCAGTACGATTAATTGTACAAGGAACATAGATGGAAGCAATATTAACATTATTAAAGTGTGGAGTATTAATGCTAAGTACAGTTGTTTGTATATCAGTTAAGGTGTGTGGAGTAATGTTAGTGTGTGAAATAGTGTTTTTAATAAAAATGGCCGTACCTCCACGAGGTCTGGGAGTTTGTCCACCATCATTCCTGTAAAGCAAATAATTAGGTATGTAAGGCCTACGATTAGGCGAAAGATGCGTTTCTTGAATTAGTATCAAATCTGGGTCATGCGTGTTAGTAAAATGGATTAGCTCATGCATTTTTGACATAATGCCATTTGCATTCCAAAACAAATTTTTAACCCGGCAACCAGCACAACCATTAAGTAGCATGATTCGGATTTTGAATGCTTAGCACAGCGGCTAGCTTTTCTAGTGGATTTTTGGCAGCTGATAGAGAAGCAAACATATTATCTAATTCTCCCAGGGAGTTAAAAATAGAAATTAATTCGTTAAGAACAAAAATCGCCTTAGTGGCAGCATCAGAATTAGAATTTTGGAACATGGTTATGAACTATTTGATGATTGTGCTGGTTCTCCGTAGTAGGGACCAGCGATGGAGTTGGTGGAGCTCCTTGCACCATACTGGCAAAGGAGACTCTCTGGGTTACTTTTTTTTTTGCCGTGAAATCCCGTCGCGCAACTCCTGCGGCTTGGCTTGGCGGCGTCCTCGGTTTCGGGAACTTTGGGCATCCTCTCCATGCGGCTAGGTGCCCGATTTCATTGCAATTAATGCATTTGGGTTGATCAAAACGTTCCTTAATGGGACATTCTTTTATATAGTGTTCCCCACCACACTTCAGACATCTCTTTTATAACCACAGTTCGTGGAGGAGTGATGAAAATAATTACACGAGAAGCATTGTGTAGCTCCCGGCTTCCTGTTAAACTTCTCTATCTTAACCGCGTAGTGGAGCAGCCGATCAAGACCAAAGAGATCCTTGTTACTATCATGGCGTAAATATGTCAACTGCCATACTGGGATGGGTTTCTTTGTTTTGAGGTTGGTGAGTTGCCTCACCTTTTAATTTTGTATCCAGCCTGTGCTAGCGCTTCAAGTACTTCTTCCTCATTATACTCCGTCGTCACTCCTTTGAGGACTGCCTTTAAGGGCCTAAGATTCTTTGGAGTGATCACAAAAACTCCAATTGATGGGCCGTCAAGTACCTAGTTATATCCCGATGCTGATCAGTGTCATCCGGAAAGATTTTTATATGTTCGCCCGCGAGCTTGATTCTAATTTTGTTTTCAAAATTGTTACCGATATCGGCAACAGCCGTCTTTAAGTTACCGCAATTGCGAACCATAATCGGTGGCATTTCAGGTTCTGGGGGAAACCTCCTGATCTCCATCGCCAGTCTCATCCACCGTGAGCTGGTCAAACCCATTGCTAACATTAATAATATCCTTAACAGATTTAACATTTTGCACTTTAATTTTAGCTATTTGCTTCTTAGTTGGCAGAATAAAATCATCTGCCTGCGCTGTGCGCTTATTTTTACCACTAACATTTTTTAACTTCGCAGAGCTATGCCTGCTGCAATTAACTAAAGGGCAGAGACCAAGATCACTTACCCTTTGTAGAGCTGCTTTATATTCCTTCTCCGCCTTCGTGAGGGCAACCTTCGTCTGCTTAGCCGTCGACATCTTGTCGAGGAGATCCTGGTCGCAGATGATGTTGGCGACATTTACAAATCCCAGCGCCGCATCATATCTTGTCTTTTGGTGTGCTGCGTATTTTTCCGCTGGAGGAGATGCTGGCAGTGTTGTGCCTCAGTGTTAATGGGTGGTGCCGTAGTCAGATTCAAGTCCATATTCATGTCCGAAGTCGTCGTCAAATTGGTAATATTTCCCGGGGTCGCAGGTACTACACAAGAGCCCTTAGGAGGGCATTTCCCTGGCGCGTGAACATAACCGTCGTCATCAACTTCCATCTTCCGTCTTGACTGATTGGTTAACACTAGAAGGAAATTCAGTATATCAAGTTTCATGAAACTCCGAGAACATACAGTGAGTGTAAAAAGTATTCGTACAGTATGACAATTGTTTTAAAAGAGATCCGTTCATAAAAATTATAAGCATAAATTCCATTTTAGTTAATTATAAATATATAATAGAACATATTTTCACTAGTTTCATGGGAAATTGACACAAAAATAATTTTATACATGAATAAATATTTACAAAATTGAAACAATCCAACATCTTGTGGTGTAAAAAGTATTCCTACTCTAAAAGAAATGCAAATTTTTTTAGTTATTTTGTGATTGGTTTAGCCATTATGATGTAGTTAATTGACGTCATCTTGTAAGTTACTTAAAAGGTTCTCCAGGGAAAATTTTAATGTAGTGAGAAACTAGAAATTCTTTAATGGGTCGTAAAAGTAAAGAGACAAGTGTTTCCGAAAGAGAACTGATTTTAAAGCTCCGTAAAAATGGTAAATCGTACAACAAGATTTCTGATCTGGTCGGTAGACACCGTTCAACTGTGCAGTCAATCATAAAAGTTTGCTGCCACTGGAAAGGTTCAAAACAGTTCTCGTACTGGGCGACCATGTCTATTGACATCATCTGACAGACGGTTTCTGGTACGTTCATTAAAGAAGGATCCCAAAATAAGTGCTCCTACATTAACATCATAACTAAAGAACATGGGAACAGCAGTCTCCGTAAGTACTGTTCGAAATGCATGCAGAAATGAAGGTTTTCATGGCCGTGTCGGGAGACGAAAATTCTTTGTTAGTGAGAAGAATCGGAAGCTGCGATTGTCTTTCGCCAAGAAATACGTTAATGAAAATCCAGATTTCTGGAAAAAGATTATCTTTACAGACGAAAGTAAATACAACATATTTGGATCGGACGGGAGACGAATGGTATGGAGAAAGCGCAATACAGAAATGTATCCTAAGAATTTAGTGCCAACAGTGAAACAGGGGGTGGAAGTCTGCTTGTTTGGGGTTGTATGAGTGCTTCTGGGGTGGGCAAATTAGTCTTTATTAAAGGCATTATGAATCATCAACTTTATATTGACCTTTTAAAAAATAATTTAGGACCCTAGTGCAACAAAAATGGGCTTGAATGATGATTACGTTTTCATGCATGATAACGAATCCAAGCACAGAGCCCGAAACACAAGGCTCTGGATACTATATAATACCCCAAAGTTCATGAAATTTCCTCCTCACTCGCCGGACTTCAACCCCCATAGAGAATTTATGGGACGTTCTTGATAAAAAATATTATAACCAGACATATTTCTAATAAAAATGATTTGGAATCAGCTCTTACTCAAGAATGGGACGCCATATCTAGCTCAATAACAGCAAAATTGGTGGAATCAATGCCAAAGAGACTCAAGGCAGTTATTCGAGCTAAAGGATATCCTACAAGGTATTAGCTGAAATATTATGATTGTATTGGCCAATATATGCCTGATGTACGAATACTTTTTACACCACAAGATGTTTGATTGTTTCAGTTTTGTAAATATTTATTCATGTATGAAGTTATTTTTGTGTCAATTTCACATGAAACTAGTGAAAATATGTTCTATTATATATTTATAATTAATTAAAATGAAATTTATGTTTATAATTTTTATGAACGGATTTCTTTTAAATGAATTGTTGTACTGTACGAATACTTTTACACTCACTGTAGGTGGCATGATTTGGTTGAACAAACATGGATTTTTCAATCGTTGCCAGTAATAGTTACAAAGAATCATTCTCTACTTGCTGGCATCGACTGCTGAAAATCATTGCAGTGGATTCTTCTTCTTGTGAATAATCCCAATTGTTTTTCAATATATATTTGTGATAAGATTTTAAAGCATTTATTTATTCATCCATGGTGAAAGTTGCAGAATTGCGATAAAATATAAACATCTTTGCTAATAAATAGTTCTGGTTAATGAAAAAATTCTTATTTCTTTTTTTTTTTTTTTTTAATCCTTTTACCAAATTTTATTTGAAATGTAATTTCGCTTGGTGGTTAATAGAGTTTTATAAAACAAGGGAAGAAAATTTGTAAAAACAGTTATGTCAATATTTTAATCTTTCTTCCATTTTAATAACATATAAAAATGTAATAATATATTTCTCAATAACTGGTTTGATGTCACTGCTTTTCAATAGTTTACATAGATAATAATTCCATGCAAATAAATGGATTTAATATCATGTAATAAATATTGAGAATAATTTATCATAATGCCATAAAAGCTTTATGTTATTGATCCAACTAATCTGAGCATTTTCTTGTTCTTTACCATTATGATTTAATACAAAAAGTATTTAATTGCATTTTCCTCCTTATATTTTCTGAAATGTGGCTTTAGTAAAATCACAAATTTCTTAACAAACAAAGACCAAATGCGAATTGCAGTGATGAATGAATACGGTGATAAAAAAGATCGAGGATTAATTCATTGATAGCAACACGTCAAGATCATATCTTTAATGTTATTTGCAGTTTTTATTTTCATTTTATCCTTTGTTATTTAATTTTCTGTAATAAAAGGGTTTGTTTTGTTTAAGAAGATACAGTGTAGAATGATCATGCTGTATAGTTTTTTTGAAATGGGACTGATATGGTAAATAAGTCTTAAGAATCATTGCTTTAAAAGATTCCACCATTGACCAACAAACTAAAAGTTGGTACCCACCAGTTTTTCCTTTCTCCACGAATTTTGATTTTTGCTTTAGACCTGAAATTAAATGAGAAAATAGAAATTTGATGACCACATTTGACAATAAGAAAAATCATCTTAAATCCCACGGTCTCCTAAAAATATGATTTGGTGCAGAATATATATCTTTAACATTTATATGAAGTTAAGTAATAATCAAAAAGTATTTCATTTATTATTAGAACATGCAGTGCAAAGATTAGATGAGACAGTTGTAATCAAAAAGAAATATCTGCAGTTTAGTATATTAAATTTCTATACTGTTTTTTTATTTAGTAATTTAATTATAAAAATATCTTTTAAATTTTCTTTTCTTGTCTATTGAAAAGCTGAGAAAGTAAGTAGATCTATGCCGGGGAGAGAGAGGAAAGATCAACATATTTTTTTTTGAAATGAGAATTTTCAAATGAATTTTTGTGGTGATTCCTAAACATTTCAAAAAGATTTTTCCTATTTGCTTTGGAAATAAAACAGTCATTTTTTAAATGTCTAAAAATGATGTAGGGAGACACCCAGTTTCCCAAGATTGTTTTGCCTTTTGTACAGAATTTCAGAATACTCAAACCTGGCATCTGCATAAAAGCATTAATTTTCATTACCATCTAAATGATGTTTATGCAGCAGAGGTGATAACACTTTGTGAAACTCGAGGAACATAAACAATGCTCTTAGCAATGCGCAAATTTTTCCAAGAAGTTTGAAAGTGGCTCTTCCAATCCAAATCTAAAGTCAAACCAGATAAAAGCTCAGATCCTAAGACCATTGTATCTTCATTGAGATTAGAGATTAGCTCTGCAAGTTGCAGAGTTGAAAACATTTGGAATTTAAAAGAGAAATATTGAGATTAGGTTGGTTGTAATGGAGAACTCTAAATTGACCCAGCTCATACAAGATATGGCTGATTTCAAGAAAAACTACCCAACTACTCAGAATGCTAGCCTTTCGTCGGGGAACGGTTCTCATCAGGACCTATTACAAGTACCCAGTTTAGGCGCTGCTGCTGAAGCTATGAACGTGGAACCTTCGTTTCTGACTGAAGCTGAACACTGCACAAGCATCGACGCTGCCCAGGCCCAGATAAAAGACAGGGAGAAGGCTGTTGACATGATCCGGCAAATTATCAGCCATCAGAACATTTTGATTGATGAAGGAATAATTAAACCGTCTGCTGTTAAACCTACCATTGATGGACTGAAGAAAGCAGAGGATGCCCTTGCTGCGGCCACTAAACGGGTAAGTGAGCTCGGTTTATGTCCAGTTACTAACTGCGCTAGGCACAGTAATGCGCAAGTAAAGTTAAGCGCTAAAACTAACCTTAAGACTAAAAAGTCTAAAAGACCTGCTGCAACTAACCTTAATGATGGCTTTATTCAGCCGCCTAAAAGGCATACTGCTGGAATTAGTGTTACCACTAATATGACTAATCCAGTTGTTACTGCCAACAACTACGATCAATTGTCCGGTGATGAGACTGACGCTGCAAATGTCGTTATGACTGTAGCTCCTGAGCCAAGACTGCCGCCCATTATGGTGCGGTTTAATGACGGACTTAAAGAACATGTTGCTGCAATCAGCAATCAGCACAAGGAGGACGTACGGGTGAAGCTTGCCGGAGAACAACTCAAAATTTTTCCAGTCAACTCTGACGTACATCGAGCTGTAACACGATATCTCACGGAGAAAAGCTGGAATTTTTTGTTATTACACCGAAAAATCAACGCCCGCTGAAAGCGGTGCTCAAAGGACTGCCTGTCAGCTACTCCACTGCTGAAATTGAAGAAGGACTTTCTGAACTTGGTCTCAAGTTAGACCAAGTCAGACAATTGTCAAATCTGAAGACAAAGGCCCCCATCCCGGTGTGGCAACTTACCTATCGGAAAGCCCCGGAGAATGTCAACATCTTCCAGGTGAATAGACTCCTTCATTACTCGGTTAGAGTAGAGAAGTTTAACCGACGGCCGGGAGCATCTCAATGCTTCTCGTGCAATCTATTCCATCATTCTTCCAAGAATTGCAGCTATAAGAAGAGATGTTTGAAATGCGGGGGTGAGCATCACCTGAAGGACTGTCACATCAAAAGAGAGAATTCAAAACCCTACCTGCATCAACTGCAATCAGATGGGGTACCTTGCCGCTTGGAGAGGTTGCCCGATGTTCCCAAAGCCACGCCCACCACCCAATCAGGGCCAGGCGCCTGCAAGACCCGCCTTCAAACAGCCGGCCAGTCTCGGAGGGAGTTTCCTACGCCAGTTTTTGCAAGGAACCCCCAAAATCTCTCATGCTACTTCATCGGCCTCACAACTGCATCAAAATTTTAATACTAATAATACTAACAATACTAACCTAACCGCTGATTCAGCTCAAAAAGCCATGTATGTACTAGCAGAAATCGTCAACCTCTTTAATATGTTTGGAGGACTTGACAATATCTATATGCAATTTAAAAATGCTTCTAACCCTTTTGAAAAAATGCAGCTTCTTTTTAAATTAATTAATTAATTGTTTTATTTTTTTAATTACGCCATTCTTTTTTACTCTGCGTTTTATTTCTTTTCTACTAACACTGGACATACCTATGCTCACTGCTTTTGTTTTATTCAAGTTTTTCTGCAATGAACTTTATTGTGCAGGATTAGGAGTTTTAGGCCATAATTGGCCAAGGTACTCTGTGCGTCGAATGATGATGTATCTTCATTTTCTGTAACAAATAATTTTAAATGATGGATGATGATGCTCCACCTCCCCCCTTCATCAAGCTCCCGCCAATTATGGTGAAACGCCTAGGAAATCATCATGGAACGACCTCATTGCCATAGTTGATGCTAAACTTAAAAGTGAAGTGAGAATGAAACTCTCTCAAACACATGAAGAGCGGCACTAAAATTTGTTCAAGTTACACCAAATAGAATTCTTTAAAAAAAAATCTTGGGTCCATGAAAGTAGTGATAAAAACTCTCCATGTAAACACCTCTTTAAACGAAATAGAAACAGCTTTGAAAGACTTGGGTTTCTTTTTGGAAAAAGTCATTCAATTAAAAAAAAAAAAAGTCCAAATGTCTTGTTCCTGTGTGGTAAATCATCCTTGATTACAAGCCAGAAAACTACCGATTCTTTGACTTAATCTACTTCACTGTATGAGGGGAAAAGTAATACATAAGGCTGGTGCTATAGAAGAACTGTTGCAACTATTTTCATCATGGAAATAGCAACTGCAATTTCTAGATCAATTCTCTTAAGTGTGGAAAGTCTCATCATGTAAAAAACTACCATCAAAGGGAAGATAGACATTCTACTTGTATCAATTGTGGGATGCAGAATCATCTTGCTGCTTCAAGGTCAAGGTAAGTGGCTAGAATAAGCATCCACCTCCTGCCCACCAACAAACATTCTCTAAAAGATCAAAATATCAACAAATTTAACCTTAAAGAGAATATTAACTAGTTGTATTACCTAAAAACAGCATGCAGACATTTATTACTGTTTATATTATTTAAAATGGTATGCAAACCTCTCCTACCATATCAAATGAAGCCAAAATGAAGTTAATTATGTTTTGGTATACTCTTTTGTGATTTTCAATAAATTGCATTTATAAAGCATGCAAGAATTATATATAATTTGTTCATCTTGTTTTAGAAATAGCTATTATATTATTAAATGCTTTTTAAAATTTATTTTTATTAGTATTATATATGTTTATATAGATCCAATATTCATTATACTAGACATATAAAAAATATTTTCTTAACACTACATACTTTTTTTTTTAATTATGTGTAAAAAAATTTGATTTTTGATCTTATAACAATTGGTTTGAATTCCATAAAGATGATTTTTTAAACATCAAAATTTTTTTTTAAATCTTAATTACAATTAAAATAGTCTAGTTCTAAACTTGGAAAAAGTGCTCAAATTCAATCCATACTGGTTTGTTGACTGATGGAACCAGGGAATTGGTGTAGGTGAACGGAGTACCTTGGTCGCGAAGCGACCAAACCTCCTAGTTGCTACATAAAAATAATATCAGTCGGCTCAAGGCCCAGAGTGAATTGTATGAACATTGCATAATTTAAACGAAATCAAAAACATATATAAAAAATGGAGAAACAAAAAATAAAAGAGCAAAAACAATAAAAAATGACAAAAGAAGCAGTACCGAAGTAAACATGAGTACCCACGCAGCAGCAGTTCAAAAAAAGAAAACAAGCAATCAAACGCGCACTCAACGCGTCCCTAAGACAAGCAGACCCAGGACCAAAGAAAAGGGAGAAAAAAAAACCCAACTGCTTGTTAATGTTCAAGACATGCTTCGGTCTTTTACGTGTACATGGAATGGAAATGTCATAATGAAAAGTGTTTAAATCTTGGATAACAGAATAGTTGGAAGTATGGATAGAGTCATAAAAGTTTTTGGCAATTTTAGCAACAAATTCTCTAAAACTAGGCATGTCTAAGGAGTGTTTTATGTCTTTGTTTCTAACGTACCAAGGTGCATCAGCTATCATTCTTATTACCTTGTTTTCTAGTCTTTCAAGAAGTAGAAAGTTACTTGGTGCAGTGGAGCCCCAGACTGGACTCGCATATGCTATTATTGGACGTAAATAAGCAAGATAGATTAGTTTTTTAATTTCAATGGTTAGTATGGAGTGTCGGCCTAAAAACAGAATAAAATTTACTTAAATTATTATTGAATTTAGTTCTTAAGTAGTCAATGTGAGCTTTAAATGTTAGTTGGCGGTCAAGTATTACACCTAAATATTTAGCTTCTTTAGACCAGGAAATGTTAGTGTTATAAATAGAAACATTAGGAGGATTACGAGTATCGGGATTCAGATTTTAGATCTTGAACTGTGAGGACGTGTTCTCAGCTGCTCCTGACTAAAATCGTTTTTTGACTTCGATTGTGTTGCGCAATCTTTTTTGGACTTTTGTTTTTGTTTTGGACTTCGATTGTTTTGGAATTGTGTTTGAATTGTTTTCAAGTGTGAGTTTTTGGACTTTATCATGAGCCAGACTTCTGCTGGTGTTTTGGTAGAGGACCCGCCGCCTCCTAGTAGTGCCGACTCCTTCTCTCCCGACAGTCCCGACGTTGACGTCAGTATGGATATGGACCACGGACAAGTGTCCAACAATCTTTTGGGCCTGCTCTACCGATCCGCGAGATCACAGATGAGTTTGTGCTAATTAATCAAGCCATGCTGCGTAAGGCATCCCAGCTTAAACAACATTTGACGACCACGGCAACACAGATTGCCAAAACTAAACCCGACTCACCGGCAGCCGCTTAGCTGCACTCAGAGATGGCAGGACTATACAAAGCCATGGACAAACTGAAATATGAATTTGGAATTGCATTATTTCAAATTCCCTCTCTGATTGAGATAGACGATCGGTGCAAACGTGCACAAACTGCAAGGGACCTCCTCGCATCCACTAGTGCCCCAGCTTTACCCATATTGGATGGCACTTTAGCTGCCTCTACTCTGCTGCCAAATGACAGCAGGAAAGTCAAGCGGCCAGCTGATGGTGATGGTTTTCAGCTACCACCCAAGCACCTGACCAAAAAGCAGCCGAAACATCCCAGTGTCCCCGGAGTTGCTACCCAAAATGCTTTTGCGCCTGTTGGGAACATCAACAGCATACCGGAAACTGCAGGACAATGCTGTTTACGACGCCCGGCCTCCTCCTATCTTTTTCCAGCCTAAGAGCGACTGGAATGCTGTGATTAACATCCTGAAATCTGAAGTGCCGCTCATCCAGAGCAAATATACAGGGCGTTTCATGAAGATTCAAGTCTCAAACGACGACGACTTCAGAAAGCTCACTCGCTTTATGGAGGAGCGAGGCCTGGACTACAAGAGTTACTCCTTGAAGGAGGAGCGCCCCATCAAGGTGGTGATCCGTGGATTGCCGGCCTCAACCGACCCAGCGGCCATCACTGCCGCACTTACGGAAGAGGGCTTCACTGTCCTGAAGATTTCCCGTCTCTCGAAATTTAAAACCAGGAGCCAATGCCCCTCTTCTACACCCAGCTTAAAAGACGGAACAGACCAGTAAAATCTATCATGTCACCGAGTTATTGGGTACTCAGGTGTCCATCGAGGCCTACCGTGGACGTCCCGGCCCCAGCCAATGCTGGAATTGCCAGGGGTTCTTCCACTCCTCGGAAGTCTGCCACCTACCCACCCGATGTGTTCGATGTGCGGGACCTCACAAGGCGGAACACTGCCAATTGATATCCGACCAGCCGCCAAGATGTGTAAACTGCGGTGGCGATCACGCTGCCAATTGGAGGGGATGCCCCAGATGCCCGGGCTCTAAGACCCGAAAGCCTGCCAAGAAGAACCAGAGGAGAACTCTGCTACCTCCACCTGTGTCCAGGCCTGTCACTGCTGGCCTATCCTATGCGAGGTTGGCCGCTGGCTACCCCCGCAAGAGACCCTTCAACACCCGCTGCAACCTGAGCAGCCGCGCACCATGAGGACCTCGAACGCCCAGCAACTGCCTGACGTGTCCGTCCACACCGTCCCTTCAGCTCCGGCTCGTGTCAGCTATGTGCCATCGAGGAATTCTCCTGTGTCATCTCGTCAACCAAATGAAGACTTCGACTGCTCGGTTTTGATCGGGCAGCTCCTAAAATATATGCAACAGGGCATGGATGGACCCTTGCTGGCGCAAGCCTTCCGGGCTTGTCTCCCGCAGCTCCGTTGCGAAACTGACGCTCACTCCAGGGCGCTGCTCATATTTGAAACTTATGTTGATATCTAAAAGTGTGCTCCCCCGTTTAATGTACAACGACAGCTTGGAACTTCTCAGGATTGCAACCTGGAACGCCAATGGATTGCGTCCTAAAATCAGTGAGGTAAGAGAATTTACTTATGAGTATAACCTTGATGTTCTTTTGGTCCAGGAAACTAAGTTAAGACCTGGAGAGACCCCACTGATCGCTAACTATCGATTCTATCGGTTTGATAGAATCACCCAAAATTCGAATGTAAGCAGAGCAGAGCAGAGGCAGTGTTTATTTGGAGTACTTAGGGACCCTGTACCTCCGAAGAATTTAAGTAACATAATTTATAAATTTACCAACTAAGTTTAAAGAAAAGAATTACATTAAAGTGAGCACATGCTCTATAAAATAAAAAGGAGAGAAATTACTGTTAGTATGTCAAAAATTTAAAATTTAAAAATACATAAATAATAGTTTATCTGAATATTTTACTTTTAGTAAATACATGAAATAATTTTAAGTTTTTAGCCTATGCAGTGCCATTCCTAGAGAATAAAGGAAAGAAAGGGCAGAGTCATCACCACATCAACAAGAGAGGTTGTATGCGAGGTAAAAATAGGAAAACGCCCGTCTGAGGATGGCGGAATAACATTAAAGCGGTGCGATGCTAATTAGAAAGTTAAAAAATTTAAAATAAAATAGTGAGAAAAATTTTTCGATGAAGGAAAGTTACGAATATAATAATTTTTATCCCGGATCGATATGTATGCGCTTCGCGACTGGGAAGGAATTAAAGTCTTGGTTAAATATTGAACGCGGTCGTTTTTTAGCATAAGCGGAATTACTGTTAAAGTCTGGAAAAATCTTTTCAAGATTTAGAAGAAGCGGATTTTTCGTGTTCGGGATTTTAGTAAAAAGGTTCTCAGCAATTTGTTTAGCGTAATTTAAAACGGTTCAAGGTTTAACTCATTATGTATCCTTTGTCTATTGTAGTGTAGAGGCGCGTCCGTAATAGTTAAAAGAAATTGGTTTTGGAATGCTTGGAACTTTTTGAGTGAATTGATTGCTGAGTTAATCCAGACTGGCGCGGCGTAAAGTAGAATAGGTCGTATGAGCGAAATATAAATGGTGAGCTTACCTCTGATTGAAAGTTTACTTTTCCTGTTTATTAGAGGAGTAATTACGCGTTTAGCTTTAATAGCTTTCCCCATGGAGTAATTTAGATGCTTGCTATAATTTAATTTCCTCATCAAGTATGACCCCTAGGTACTTGTATTCAGTAACAAAAGGCACTGGTTCATTAAAAATTTGAAGTTGATACATGCTAACGTGAGATCTTCTTCTGTGGAAAATGAGTGCTGCACATTTATTCGGATTAACTTTGATTTTCCAAAGGCAAAGCCATCTTTCGATTTTTCAATAAAATTTTGAAGTCGGAAATAAACAGTAAAAGCGTGGGTGTGTTGAGTGATTATTGCCGTGTCATCCGCGTACATGGCCGTGTGTATGTCAGTGTCGCGTGGAAAGTCATTTACGTAAAGATTAAAAAGTAGTGGTGATAAAATTGACCCTTGGGGTAGTCCGCTTTTAATATTACGCGTGGTCGAAATAGTGTTGTCAATTTTGACTTGGAATGTTCTGTTTTCTAAAAAGGATTTAATAATGAGTGTGAGCGGAAGCGGGAAATTAAGTTTTTAACCAAAAATTAATCCGGTGTGCCATATCTTGTCAAACGCTTTCGCGATGTCAAGAAATAATACACCGGTTAATTTTTGTGTGCGACTATCCGTGGTAAATTAGTTCAGTTACTCTGAGCAGTTGGTGACGTGGTACTTAATTTTTTACGGAAACCAAACTGCTCCGGAATTAATATGTGGCTATTGTCGCAGAAGTTGTTAATTCTGTTAAGGATTGCAAATTCGTAAATCTTACTAAAATTACTAAGAACCGAGATGGGTCTGTAGTTACTTGGCAGAGATGGGTTTGTGTCTGGTTTATGAATAGGTGTAATTATTGCGTTTTTCCATGCGTCTGGGAAATAAGAAATATTTAAATGTCATTTAAAATTACAATGAGCCACCAGATAAATTTAAGTGGTAGGTGTCTGATCATGTTATTGTTTATTTTGTCATGCCCAGTTGCCTTGTGTGGGTCTAGAGTGTTGATAAATTCTATTATTTCCTGGGCGGTGATGTTACAATTAAAGTTAACGTGTGGTGTATTGAGATAATTATTAGTTTCAGATGCAATTAAATTGTTTGTGAATTCGTGGCTCATATTTGGGTTTTTGGAATTGGTGCTTCCAGCAGTCGGCAATCGCCTCGGCTTTATCAGCCGGAGAAATTGCTATGTTGTCGGCATCCTTTTCAAGCAGCTGCGCGCGCATGGATTTTACTTTCTTCCAGTACTTTTTGTTGTTATCTGAAAGTGAATCAGTGTATTGTTCCCATTTAGAATTCTTGTGTGTCTGTATGAGAGGATTTAATAGTATTATTGAGTTTCTTAAGCTGGGATTTAAGTGATGGATCTTTAGTGGTCTGCCAAGTCCTACGTATTTGGTTTCTGAGTTTAATTTTATTTTTAATCTCGGGTGTGAGCTTAGAGTTAAAATGTAACCGATGTTGTGTCGAGGCTTTGTTAAATGCATTAATCATTGCGGTAGTGAAATTTTTAATGGCCATGTCCAAGCCTTTTCTTTAGTGTCGATGTCCATAGTGTTTAAATTAGTGTTTTGCAAGTGAAATTTGTAATCATGCCAGTTGGTTTTAAAGTGTTGTGGAGCTGTGTGCGGAGATCTGTTAAATTCAATGTCAATTAAAACTGGCAGATGGTCCGAGTTAAGTTCATTTAAGACGGCGGTTGACGCTGTATACGGAATATTTTTAAAAATGGCAAAATCTAAAATGTTGGCGGTGTCGGTATGGTCGTAACGCGTGATGTTACTTTTGCAATAATTTTTTAAGTTTTTACGAGTTGAAGCTATTTAGTCTAATTCCGCGACGGTTATTTTTAATGTTGTTCCAGGCGTGGTTTGATAGCATTACCCAAAATCGAATGTAAGCGGAGGCACCTGCATTTATGTGAAAAGTAGCATCCGGCACCATGAACTACCTGCTCCGCGCCTAAATTGCGCCGAGGTAGCCATGATACAAATTAATCTTAACGATTTTCCACCCATAGTCATCGCTTCGACTTACGTCGCACCTCATAATCCAGGTGGATACCCGGTGGAGGATATTGACAGATTCTGAAATCTGGTCCTAATGTGATTTTAGCTGGCGACCTGAACGCTTTCCACTCTAGTTGGAACTTCGGACGTTCAAACCATAATGGATTTAAATTGAACAGGTATCTGAAGTTCCAAACAGGATTGAAAGTCGTGGCACCTCCCAGACCTACTCGTTTTGATATTGCTAATAACCGCGCGGGAAATGTCCTCGATTATGGCATTTGTAAATTTATTCCGTTTAATTGTGAAGTCGAGGTGATTAATGAACTTGATTCTGATCATCTCCCGTATTGTTTACCTTTGAAACCAGCGTTGAATCATTGACAGGTCCAGATCAGCTTTCGACCAATTGGGAGAATTTTGGGTATGTGCTTAGCACTAAGCCCCTCCCACCTCCAATTTTAAGCGAACCCGCTGACGCCGATCGACTCATCGCAGATATGGAAAAATCTTTTCAAGCAGCTCTCGAGAATCTTCGAAGCCTAGGTTTAAACCTCCACCTGTTAGGTTTCCAAGCGATCTCAAAAATGAAATTAAGCACAAAAATGCACTTCGTCGGTTCTGGCAAGAGTCTAGAGATCCGAACGCCAGAGCCGATTATTTCCGGCAAGTAGCCATTGTTCGATTAAAAACTAGAGAGTTCTCTCAGCAGCGATGGGAACATACCATAGAGGCCATGACGCCTCAAACAACACTTTTTAGACGTACGTCTTTGTTGCGTAAACCTTTTACCAACATTCCACCTCTTATACGCTCCAACGGATCTTCTGCTTATGCACCGGAGGAGAAAGCCGAGCTTTTAGCTGATAGCCTACAACTTCAGTTTGAAACTAACCACGACGTTGAAGATCCTTTGTTCTTTAGTCGTGCTAACACCACAGTAGCAGACTTCCTTCAACAACCACACATTAATGATTTAAGTAAGGTCAGTCCAGCGGAAGTCTGTGAATTTATTAGGAAAATTAAACCCAATAAGTCTCCTGGGATTGATCGCATTAGCAATCGCATGCTCAAGTCTTTACCGTATACCTATGTGGTACTCATCACTTATCTGATTAACTTTTTAATCGATAAGTGCTATTTTCTTCAGAGCTGGAAAACTGCCGTAGTTATTCCTATTCCAAAACCTGACAGCAATAGGGCCTACCCCCAAAATTACCGTCCAATCTCACTGCTCAGTGGAGTGAGTAAAAATCGAATTCGATTCTTAAACGCCTGGATCAGTACTGCACGGACCACGATATTCTTATTCCTGAGCAATTTGGGTTCAGAACCCAGCTCAGTACTTCTCACCAGCTCTTACGTGTTAACGAGCTGATCCATGATGGCTTTATCAATCGTAAATCTACGGGAATATTATTTCTGGACGTAGCCAAAGCCTTTGACAAAATTTGGCATAATGGCTTATTACTCAAGCTCATGCGACTTGAATTTTCACCCCAGTTTATCAAAATCATTCACTCGTACCTCACTTTCCGTAATTTCAGAGTGCGAGTGGGAGGAGCCATCTCTTGCGATCATCCAATCAGGAGCGGGGTTCCTCAGGGTTCACTGCTCGGTCCCAGATTGTTTCTAATCTCTGTGAACGACATTCCCAAGCCAGAGTTCTGTAAACTGGCCATGTTCGCAGATGACACAGCGATAATTGCACAGCACAAATCACCAAACTCCGTCGTTGCTTTGCTGAACGATTATATTCCTCGCTTGGAAAATTGGTTGACCACCTGGAAAATTAAAGTTAATCCTACCAAAAGTGCGTGCCTCTTGTTTACACGGAAATTGAACGTTGGTTCTCTTTTGAATGTCACCCTTTTCGGCCAGCCAGTCCCCTGGGTTACTGAGTACAAGTACCTGGGGTTAGTTTTTGACTCAAAATTGACTTATAATACCCATTTCGCCAAAGTAGTTGCTAAAGCAACTGCTGCGAGCGTTAAGCTCAAAAGCCTTATTTCTCGAAGGAGTAGGCTAGCGATCAGACACAAGGTTCTACTGTATAAATCTATCCTTCGTCCAATTCTCTTATATGGGTGTCCTATTTGGGCATCCTCCTCCATCGCAAATCTTAAGAAGCTTCAAGTTTTTCAAAATAAACAGGTCGCTATGATAGTTGAATGCACCGTGGTTTGTTAGAAGGAAACAACTCCACAGAGATCTGAATATAGAACCCATTATGGACTATATTTTCAAAATTTCTAAGTCTTTTCACTCTAAATGCCCTCAGATCCGCAACGAAGCGATCCGACAAATTCCAGTATACCATCCTGGTGTGGCTAGCTCCAGGAAGAAACCCAGAGCAATCTATGATGCGCAATGGGAATCTTTCCCGGCATTGAAGAGGCGGTGTGGAATTTATTCTGCACCCGCCGATTCTACCGCTGTGGCTGCTGTCTAGTCACTCCGATCTCTTCAAGCGAATCTGAGCTGCAGCTTTTGGCATTAATTTTAATTTTTGCTACGATGTGCACCTTAATTTAGAACATGGCTACCTGACTCTAATTTGTATTTTATTGTAAATAGTATTTTTGTATCTTGTTCTATACTGTAAATCTGTATATAATTTTTTGTATAATATTGTAAATTGATTTTTCATTTATTATTATTTGTACAATTTTGTAAATTGATTTTTCATTTATTATTCTTTGTTAATTGTATTATATCTATTCGTTTTCTTAAAAACGATTTCTTTAATCTTTTGCTGTATTTACCTGCCCACTTTTGCTTTTGTCAACGTTTCCTACCCAATGGGAATGTTTTCCCCGCCTCCGGGCGGGTTTCTCCTTGTTCGCCTGACTGATGGCGCCATCTGTAGGGTCCGTCAGTCAATGAAATGCTGTTTTTATATTTTGAATTGTGTAATCATGTTTGTTTTTTTTTCATTTTAATTTGTATCTTTAATCTTTTTTTTTTTTTTTTTTTTTGGGCATCGTCTTAATTATACTTTTATTATTAGGACCCTTAATTGTTTTAATTAATTTAAGATGTTTTGTTCTTTTTCGACGCCCGTTCTCTTGGCATCAACAACTTTAATTGTTCTTCTTTTAAATTCATTTTTATCTTACTTTTTTTATAAGTAGGTACCATACATTAATTTTGAAACTTTAATCTTTAATTTTTTAACACTAATTAAGCAGCCTATTATAATTCCAAGCATATATATTAATTTATATTTTTTGGTACTCCGTAATTATTAGTATTCTTTTTTAAGAATATTTTAAAGCTAGTACAATTAAATCTCATTTTAAATGTAAAATGTTTTAACAAAATAGGTAGGTTTTGATCAGTTGACTGATTTAAGATGTCCCAAAATCGGCATAAAAAGGTTACATACATAGTGGTTCAGATGTTAAAACCAGCCTGGCCAAGAAGCGCCTCATACTTTTTGTCAATAGGCTACAAACTTGGCTCTGCTTATGGAAAATCAAAGTTAATACCAGCAAATGTGTAGTTCTCATCTTTCTCAGCAAAAGAACCACTCTAAATGTTCATCAAATTCTTATCTTTAACGAACCAGTGCCTTTTGTAACTGAGTGCAAATACCTTGGTCTCATATTGGACCGCCGTCTTACATTTCAAAAAACACATTCATTACATTATTTCTAAAACTAATAAAGCCAATTTCACAATTGCACCTTTAATTTTCAGGAAAAGCAAAATATCGCTCAGAGGCGAACTAAATATTTACATCTCACTTACTCATCACCGACCTATACTGCTTTTATGCGATTCCGGTCTGGATAAATTCAGCAATGATCCATTTGAAGCGACTACAGGTTCTTCAAAATCAGTTCTTAATGACGATTACAGATGCGCCTTTTCATTATAACCGCCATCGTTTTCACGACGAATTAAAAATTGATCCTATTCTAAACCTTGGCAAAAAAGATTACCGAAAATTTCATTCTAAAAATTGACGCATCTTCAAATCAACGCTGCTAAATCTCCCGTATTATGATCCGACTAGGCGCCATGCGAAAAACGCCCGCATTCTATTTACTTTCAAGAAGTTACTTTAGAAGTTTATTTAGTTCATTCCCCGTGGCAAAAAGAATTCACTTTGACCCGGGCTGAAAAAAAGCTCTGTGCCAGACAAAGGTAAAGGTTGTGTGTGTGTGGAGTGCCTGGGGACAGGATCCCCTTACCTCCTTTTTGCATAATTAGTAAACAAAAATTTTTAACTTTAACGAGAAGTGTAAAATTAGGATGAGCCATAGCTCAGGATTTCACTCTCGTTTTAATGCGGACTTCATTCTCCGATTCCAAAAGAAGATGCATTTCCCCACCGCTGTAGTTTATTTTGATAGCTTCGGAATCGCTCTTTTCTTTCAAGGTCGCTCCACCGCAGAACTTCGAAACGATATAGTTTTGGTTTGTAACTCTGCCCTCCCCTTTTCTCTTTCTCTTCAGCCAGCCAGAAGTTTTCGTGGTTTCGTAACGGTTATTTTTTAACTCCTTTTAATTGCCGCAGTTTTTATTTATAAATACTTTAGTGAACTATTATTTTAAATTTTGTATTTACTAACCTTTTACTCCTGTAAATTCTCTCTGAGCATTGGCTCGTTTAATATTCTTTCCTTAGGATTTAAAATTATGTTTTGGTACTTACGTATTAACGGTACCTTGGCGGTTTTTAAGTGTCGCCAATCTAACAGCTGCAGATTTACTGAGTTTTGACGCCATTTTGTAGTGCTACGAAAATGCGCAATATTTTACCAAAACAACGAAAATGTACCAATTCCCATGATATGAAACTTTATTTTGGTAAACGTAAGTTTTGGAAATGCAATTTCAGTCAGTGTGCTTATCGTGTGGGACTTAGAAAAGACAACTGGTTTGAGGGTAGCAGAATTCCATTTTGTACAGCTCTGAGATTCATATACTGCTGGTGCGAGGGGTTGACGTCGATTCAATTTCGTGAAAAGCAACTTGATTTATCGGATAAAACTGTTATAAGTTGGAACAATTATATGCGTGAATTATGTGTCTTTGATATGGAGAATAAACCAAAAAAGAAGGTGGGTGCAGATTGCATTGTGGAAATTGATGAAAGTGTTTTGAATTTAAATGAAGTGTTTTATATATTTTATTATTTGGAACAAAAAATTTTAAGTGAAGATTGGCGCCACTTAAAAGCCGCCAAATCTGTAGCTGGGTTGGCGCGTGTGCTCTTTATTGGCGCAACTATCGCCAAGGTACCGTTAATACGTAAGTACCTTATGTTTTAATAATAATTATTGTATATGGAGGTACGTGGAAATTCCCTGGTACTCCAACTAAACACCTACCGTTCCATTACAGACGTTGAGAAGTCAGGCTGGCCGAGAGGTCAAAGGCGCCTCATACTAGCTCAAGTTCTCCTAACAGTGCGGAGATTCGAACATCAGCTTTTGAATTTAAAATTTGGTTTTTTAAATATAAAAAAAAAAATTATTTTATTACGGTCTTCAGCTTTAGAGACTAAATTTTTTTTTTTTTTTAAATCATGTAAGAATTTCGAAAAATTGACCATGCAAACTCTAACCAATCATTCAAAATTTATTTTTCTTAACTGTAATATTCATCTACAGTTACGTTGAGTTAGCTTCCTACTGGAAAAATAGATTTTGATGAACTTATAGAATACTGTGTGAAAAAGTAGTTATTGGGTCTGTGTATACCAGATTGCACCAAAGTATAGTTCAAAAAATTAAATATGATATACAATTTGATATTTTCTTTTTTGTGATCTGGATTTTTATTTGAATAAAGTTCCATTTTTGGTTTAGTTTCAAACTCAAAATTCATACTTTAAATGCGAATTATTATGAAATAAATTTATCTGTAGTGAACATATTTCATTTAATTGGATAGAAAATAGGATTATTTTTATTGCCTATTTTATTTTCATAGTCAATAATTTTTATTATTTGAATTTTGTTTCTTTGTAAATGTTATGTGTTAACGAGTTATTGTTACAATAAAAACTATATGGGGTGTTGAGATTAAATGTCCAAATAAGTGCTTTTTTATAAAGACTAATTTCATTTAGCATATTGATATATATCACAGTAATGATGTGTAATTTACAAACTTAAAAATGGGAGGTGAAAGAAGTGGATTTTCTCACAAATTTATTTTAAAAAAAGCTACGACTGCCTAGAATTAAAAATACTTTAGTTTTAATCTGTGAACATCAGTTTTGTTAATAGTATTCATGTTGTCTATCAAAATGGATTTTTTCAATTTTTAGATCTTTATTTAAAAAAAAAAAAAACATTGGATATCTTTTTAAAATTTGCAGAAGAAACAATGATATTCGATGATACAAAAATTTGATTTTCCAAAAGTAATCTTGAGGTATATAAGGTTTGTTGATATATATTAAATGGCTGAAATTAAATTCTCTTTAACACTTACAACAATTATTATATAATATAGAAGTAACAAAAATGATTACAAATCTTCAACATTTCAGTCGCTTTTAAATCGCTCATCTCGGGTTCTGATATAAAATTTTTTAAAAAGCTGTAACAAGGCTTCTCCCTACACCTTATTATTGTAATGAATTGAATTTAAAATGACATAAAAGGTTATTGTTATGTTAAACATAAATTATTATTATGTTTTATGCAATAACCTTTATGTCATTTTAAATTCAATTCATTAAGCAATAATAAGGTGTAGGGAGAAAGCCTGTTACAGTTTACGATTGGTTTTTTAAAATTTTATATCAGAACCCGAGATGAGCAGGCTAAAAGTGACTGAAATGTTGAAGATTTGTAATCATTTTTTATTCTATATTATATAAAAGTACTCGTTTTGAAATGAAAATATATACTCAATTTGATATGACTGATGACAGAAATTCAGCATTTCTTAAACATGTATATTTAAATGAAATTTTGATAAACAGATAAATTATATTAAGGTTATAACTGCATGTTTTATTTTTATACAGATTCTCCCTCCTGAAGATTCCATTACGACACCAGTCATGTCAAATACTCATTCTGGAAATATTAATAGTCATTTGTAGTTTAATTTCCGCTTGAGTAAAGAAAAAAGAATTTGTTTTTATACCATGTATATTTTGTATATTACACCGCAAACAGCATTCAAATTCCAAACATGAATGAATATTTGATTTTTTTATAACCATTATCTTTTGTACTTGTCATTAAATAGTCTATATTTGCAACAGAATTTTCATAAACTTTTAGTGCTCTTCCACTTTGCATGGTGCTTTCGTAAGATATCCCCCCATATATACTTCCATTCGAACGAAACCCCACGAAGGGATTCTTGAAGTTCAAATGCTTGCATGAGACACGAAATGTTCCTTCGAAATACTTACTGTGTGAAATTCCAATTTCAATTTATCAAATCTACAGAAGAACAAAGGATGCAGAATGTGGGGAGCATAAAAAAAAAAGTGGCTTTTTTAAGAGTGAGGAAAAAAAAAAAAAAAAAAAAAAAAAAAAAAAAGCCCAGAATAGATGTAAAGTTTAATGATCACAACAAAATTACAGAGAAAAGCTTATAAGTACGATAAAAAAGAAAGTAAAAAATAACGAAATAATATATGACAGGAAGAAAAAATTGTAGAAATACTTAGTGATCAGACAAAATGCTTATAGAGCTCATGCACAGATTTTAAATCTAATAACTTCAAATGCGCAAATGTATGCAGTACTTTGACATAATTTAAAGGATACACAAAAGTGAGACTGATATAGAAACAAAAGCTCATTAACAGACAGCTACAAGCTACTCAAGCAAGGAAAAAGATTATAGAGTTTGAAATAGCACATCGAACAACTAAATTTTTAAGTTACAAACGATGGATCCCCATAGATTTTTAACTTTGATGAGTGCACTTCTGATACAAAAACAGCAAAATCAAGGGATTACTGTAGAAAATTTTGGATAACAATGCAAAAATATTTATACACAGCTCATAAAAAAAAACATCATTTTGAAGTTTAATACTTTTAAACTACATGTAATTGAATAATATATAATTTTATTAAAAAAAAAAAAATTCTACCAGGAATAAATATACCATGATTCTAGAGTCATTAAAAATATCTTCAAAAAGAAAAATCATTTGAATAGATTTAAATGAAAAGATCCAATAGACAACTTTTTAACAACTCGGTTAAATGTAAACATTTATTTTAATACACATTATAAAAGATTAATAAATTTTGTTACAAGCAAAAGAGTGCTAAAAAATTAGCACCTTTAAAAAGGCACACTGTGCATACACGTTTTAATTATCATGCATGTAGTATGAATATTTTAAATAGATAGTAAACATGATATGAAGGCCGAGTTTGCATAATCGTGATTAGAACAATTGCATCCGTGATTTCTTTAAAATTCTTCCTCACATTGGAAACGAGCGATTTAAAAAGAAATTCATTCAATAATAAAATTATTGTTCCTGCGAAATCATAAACTTAGAGGTTTCTTTAAAAATAACACATTTCTTCACATTTAAACACGTCCTATTCAGAGGTAGAAACAGACTAGAGCGCAGATCAATGCACTCGATGACAACACAAGAAGAAATATGCAAATAGGATAATAAGCATATTTTAAAAATTTATGACACTTCGGAGGTGACATCACCCGCCGACACTATACAATTGAAGATGTAATTTCTCATACATACTTTTGATTATTTTTAAATGCATAGTTATCATTTACAAAACATGATTGGAACAGAATTTATTTATATCAGAAATTTCAAGCATATTTATTTCAAAAAGAGATTTTCAGTACACATCACCCCTGCAAAAACAAATCTGCAGATCCAATAGACTACACTCATAAGAGAAAATAAATTTTGCCTTTATAAAGTCCTCAAATCAACTCGTGTTCTCCAGAATAGAATAAGCTCATAGTAGAGGAAAATAAAAAACTGACATTAGTTAGCTATGCATCAAGGCACAACACGTTAAAAGATTTAATATGTGTATTCATGTGAAATACAACAATCTTTTAACTTCCTGTTTTGGCAGGTTTTTTTATTCCCCCTGTTTTTCCTCATTTTCAATTTCAATGTTTCCTACTTAAACTCCTAGAACAGCATAAGAACTTGGTTTTATATAAAAACACACAAGCAGATAAATTTTTGTTTAATATCTGTCACGTGATAAAAGCTGTACACAAAATCTATCAAATTTGCTATCCTAATTTATGATTTTTCCCTTTTTTTTTAAAAACTTTTATATGCACACACATACACTGACACTACATGACAGTGTGATGAAATGTGTACAATACGAATCCAATGAATCCTTGCCTAAAGCTATTAAAGTGTAAATACAGAAAAATACAATTCACTTTAGAAATGAAAAAATACAAATGGAATGTTGCTTTAACTATTTCGCAGATGACAAAAAATAAAGCATTTCGTAACATTTATCAAATAGTCTTAAAAATATACTCTACAATCTGTAAAATATTTTTAGCAACAATGTGATTATGTTGGGAACTCTTCATTAAAAGAATCTTTGAAATGACCATGATTTGAAAGTCGATTTCACTCAAGCATCGGCTGAACCGGAGTACTACAAATTATAATTAGATTAAAAAATGTCATGGAATTCTTTATAATTCAGTTCAAAACCCTTACTAGTAGTGAAAAAAAAACTGATAACTTGTGTTTTACCTTGTACTCAATACCCGAAATCGTACTATTCCAATATAGAATAATGGCAAATAATAAAGAGACTGGTAGAATATACAATAGTTCAGCACTAGAAAAGACATCTCGAGGCATGTGCCAGCGTGCCATCATGAAAAAAATACTACAGCACAGCAAGTATACAATGCATAAAAAAAGATTAAAACATATTCTTTGACGATAAGCATAGTATACAATTCTGGAATTGAATCTGAAGATATATCAATGTATTTCTCCAAGATTATGATATACACGAAACAAAAAGAAAAGAGAAAAAAGTACAGAGCGAGTGTTCTTTCTCCCTTCAAAAATGTTTTTTTTTCTTTCTTGAAGAAAGTGATGTAAAAAGAAAGGAAGAGGAGGGGAAAGAAAAAAAACTCCTTAAGTATATTTTTTTGCTTTACAAAAAAAAAAAAGGGGGGTGTTGGGGGAGAGCCCCATATGTGTTTTTCCGCCCTTCTCAAATAGAAGTAGAAAAATATAAAAAAATCTAATAATTTTTTTCCTTCTTGAAGAAAATGATTTAAAAAGAAAACAATAGTAAGCAATTTTTCCCCTTCTCAAAAAAAAAAAAAAAAAAAAAAAAAGATGTCATGAAAAAGGAAGGTAAAAAAATACAGAACCCCTAATATATCATGCAAAATTCATACAGAATTTAATTTAAAAAAAAAGAAGAAGACATAATTTCCCGTTGAAATCCCCAAACCTTCAGTTTCCCCTAAGTGTCAATCAACTTAGGTCTGTGATACGAAGCAGTAAAGACCCAATCCCGAGTAAAAAAATAAATGAGTCGTGAAACAGTGGTTAAAAAATATAAGAAATGAAAATAGATTATAAAGCCTGCATTCTATACCGAAGATGCAGAACCGAATCCCCAAAACATTATAACACTTAAAAAGTTCAAATCATTTTAAAGTGAGTTTCCAACAAGACGATGAAAAGCTTTAACGACTGCATCCCATTTTAAGGAAAATTCAACCCACCCTCCCCGCGATATACATAGTGTTTCAAAAATGCATTGCAAAAGCCAGATGAAGATGCAGCAGCTTCTCATCTTCCATTGAAGATGACGGATGACTGTACAAGTTCTCGAATGAACGATGTTGATATATGGTTTGCTTCTATGTATCACAGACTCAACAGATCCACGGAGCGAGCAGCTTCAGATGGTGGACTTGGAGAAGGACACTCTCAGGTGACTCGAATCGCTCAGCTGATAGTTGTGCATTTTCTGAAAAGAAAAGCAGATTGCATTCATTTCAACATTTGACTCAATAGTATTCTGGCTCAACTTCTCGAGATATTCAGAAATTTAAATAAAACACTCACTATAAGGGCAATAACAGCTTCCTCGATTGAATTCATTTGGATTAAAGCCATTTTCCTGTCTTTTCTAGAAAAGAAAAAAAACAACATTTTATCATTTAAATTACATACACAAGAAATGATTTGAAATGAATAACCTCGTTACTTACGGAAAAATTTGAAACCAATCACTGTCACTCCAGCCTCATCAATAAATGCCTGCTTTATCTGCTCTTCAGTTACGCTAGGTCTAAAAAAAAAAAAAAAAAACTTGCATTATACACCATCTTAAAATAATATTAAACAAATTATATTAATAAAACTTAACCTATAATAAACAAATTATGTTATTAGTCCATAGACATACAAATGTCAAACCATTGATCCATTTGTGTAGCTTAAAATGCTATGTGGTAAAGTTGAAGGAAAACATTCAATTGGAATAAAATGAAAGTTCATTTTTAAATACAACACATAAATATTTCAATTGTGCATGAACAATTGTAAATTAATATTTTACTTTACAGGATTTTTTTTTAATTTGAAATCATACAAAAAAATCCAAAATGAAATCTAGGGTGGAAAAAAAAAAAAAACATTTAAAAACAGTGGACACTATTAAATTTTTGAGTAGCTTTTTTGTCCAGCAAAGCAGGAAAAAAAAAAAAAAAAAAAAGAATCATTCAATATACATATCTTACATTAATGTTTATTTAAGTATATATATATATATATATATTTGGGAAGTGGAAAAGTGAAGCTTTTCAAATAGTTTAGGAAGACAATGATGACACTTACGGAATGTTTGATAAATGCAGCGTGGCGGAGGGGGCGTAGATGTTGAGGTAATTTTTAGAGCCAGGCTTCTTGAATCGGTGGAGGGGAGAACTGCTGTAGTCCTTGGTTAGTCCTGCGTCCTGCAGAATGCAATTGAATGAGTCATTTATTTTTGCAGAATTTATTTATTATTTTTTTTTAGGAAAAGAGGCGACTTACAGGTTGGCCCTCCTTCGGCATTTGCACCACTTGATGTCGAGAGGGTGCAACTCTCATGGATTTTCCAAACACTTTGATCTTGTCCAAGTGAGTGAGGGCTGCAAAAGAGTTTGTTTTATTAAATATATACACAAACAAAACAAACAAACACAGAGAATATTAATGTAATTAATGTCATACCCAGTTGCGCCTGCTGAGGTTCGGCCATTTGGATAAGCGCATTGTCTTTCTTGTTAAAAAGTATTTTAACGCGCTGGACATCGCCGTAAACACCTAAATTAATACACAAAATCATTTTCAAAATAACAGTACACAACTCATTTCATTAATTCTTATTTTATTTTTTTAAATTTAAGACATAGTAATTACACACCTGCTTTTGATTATGGTTTTATGCAAGTTAATGATGCTGATGACTCAAATAACTGCATAATTTTACTAGAATATATATGTACTTTATTACAATTTGAATGCCATATAATTATTGTAAATAAATATGTTTTATTAAAAAGGAGTGATATTTTATAAATATGTAAAACGAAAGTCCCAATTCACACGTGAATAAAACTTTCACAAATGGAATAATAAATTAATTATATTATACTATACTGCCCTCCATAGTGGATGTCAGTATTTCCAAAAACTAGCAAATATACTTACATGAAATAAAGCTAGCTTGTTTTCTCTCCTTTTAATAATTTGGAAATAACAAAAAATATAGTTAAAATAGAGAGAAAATCATTGAAGCTACCTTAGAATTTAGAAAGAGAAAACTGTATTACTTAATGAAAAAGGGATGTAATAATTTCATTTTATCTGCACGTTCATTATTGAATAACAAAACACTCAATTTAAACTTTCTACAATCCTAGATGTTTTTTATTTTTCTAACCTCTGTGGAGATTTCAAGCTTATTTATCTCAAAAGATGGAAAAAAGAAAATATTTAAAATAATATCAATTTTCAAAATAGATACAGTAGAACCTCTGTAAATCAAACTTCAAGTTCAATAATAACAAATAATTCAAGTAATAGAGTTTGACTTATAGAAGATTTTGAAGAAAAAAATCACTTCACTAGTATGTACATATATATTCATTTCAAACAGTATTTATTGCAAAACTATGTACTGAACAGGATTCTTCTTGTTGTCAAGTGTAAATCTTTTTCCAATACAAAGTTTTTTTGTTTCAAACTGTATGTAAACTATTAAAATAATTAATTCCATGGTCAAATACATAGGTAAAAATTAAAAAATATATATACTTACACTTTTAATTTAAAAACCTTATTTCTTACGGATTCAAATGACATGAATCAATTTTATTGGGAAAAAAAAAAGAATATAAGCTATCACAACATTTTAATACTTCCCCTCTGGCAGTGTTATATTTTAATAACTATAATTTTTAATTAACATCAAAGTTCATCAATTGTTTTTTTTTTATTAATGCTTCTTTTTATCTACAAAATAATGAAGCTGCACAAGTAGGCAAAATAGCTGTACATTTTATATGTCACATAAATATTAATTGAGAAAAACGTACCATATATATATATTATAATCTTTGCAAAAATAATCTTTTTCCCAAACCGATATTCAATTAAAATACTTCAGTTTCATATTTGCCATGTGTGTACACACACACTATATACGTACCTGTATGCAGACCTTATGAATTATTTTTATGCATGTAAAGATATTTTTTATTTGTTCTTTGCATTGTTGATTAAAAATATCTAGAATTTAGAAAGTATGATCCCTTTGAAGTTGTCATTTTGAGTCGAAAGGAGTATTGAATACTGCTTCAGCTTCATTACATGATAACTTTTAAGCAATTTCACTTTTACATCACAGCTACCCTTGGACCATTATGCTCACGAACTTGTAGTAATGGGCATTCTAAAAATATTTTTATATTACTCGTAGAGAGCGAAATAATCCTTAAAACTTTCCTTTGATTTCACAGAAATAGGTCGATTGACTTGTAAACACAAAAGAAATTCTGCTCTCCATGACATGAAATTTTATCATTCAAAAGGACTTAAGATATAAAGCTTAACAACCTAGTTTGCTAAATAAAAATTATATTAAAATAACCAAGTTAACACAAATATTTATTTAATTACACTGAAATAAAGTAATTTTAGGCCCATATAATAGAACATGCGAAATTATAAAAAAAACCTATTACAAAATAAATTGTTTTCTCAAGATATCTTTCATGTGAAATATGAATGATAATAGTGAATAAAAATATTTAAAAATAATAGATATAATTATAATTTAGAATAAAATTATTTCAAATTTATCATTTCCCATTCGTAATTCTTGGCTTAATTAAAATTTTTGGCCACCATCAATATGTGTCAAATGCTAATTTATATATATATATAATATATATATATATATTATAGAAAAAAAGAAATTATTTGCTGAAGTTTTAAAAAGTTTTAATATATATAATATATATATATATATATATATATATATATATATTAAAACTTCTTTAAAACTTCAGCAAATAATTTCTTTTTTTCTTTCACTCAAATGAACTATTTTTTTCCTCCCAAATTTACACAAAAATAAAATCTAAACAAGTATACTAATGTATGCTTTTCAAGCGAAACAATTTCAATTTATGCATCAACAAGTGCTGGCATTTTTCTTTATATTTATCAATTTTTATTTATTTCAGTCTATAATAAAATATTAAAACCATTCGTACTGAATGTAATATTTATTTTTATGCAATAAAATAAAAATCATGTGGAAAATATCTTTCTTTTTGGATCATTTAATGTAATACAGGGTACATTTAATTTGTAGAAAAATAAACATTTGTGATGTTATTTTTAATTCAGGACTGCTATAATATTAAAGTATCACTAAGCCAAAATTCAATGAAGTTAATACTTTTCATATTAAGCTTTCTATTGTCTTGAAAGATAAAAGTCTTATATTAATACAACTAGCATATTTTCTTTGGATTACTTAAATATGGGATATTTCTAAAATGTAATTTTTAATATACTAGCATTTCATCACATAGCCTATTTAAATCTTTCTAAATTTTTTTGAAGAAAAATCTACATTAGATCCTATTAACAATACATTTTTTGTTAAATATAGCAACACATACAATACAAATGTTTTAAATTGTCACATTCCTGTTTCTAGATAGTATTCTATGCCCATGTGATTATTAAATTATATTTTTTTTTAAGAGGTGCTTAAGAGCATTAATAAGTTTATATATTTTTTTAATTAAATATAAAAATAACCTAATAAAAATACTGCATAATTACCAATTCTTAATTAAATTAAAAATATAAATGTTACACACAATTTCAGTATAAGAACATGAGGTCATGTACAATTTTGATTTCCATTGAGTTCAATTACTAGAATATTTTATGTAGATATTAAAACATCCATCCATTCATTCAAAAGCAAGAAATGATTATTTGAAATGGAAACAATTTCTCCAAGTCTCAATAAATTCAACTATTTTATGTATCAGGTTGAATTGAAAAAATATATTTATATTACAGGAATAACATATTTTACTCGAAATAATCACTACATTTTGTTGAAATTTCAAGAATGTGGATTGTTGTATGCAGATATGTAAAATTGCTTATGTAGGACAGTGAGAATAGAACATTAATAATTAATAGATCGTGAACCCTTCATCATCAGAACTGAAAATACCCATAAATAAGGGGAATTTCCTAAGGACGTATCATGGGACATCATTTCTTAGTTGCATCATGCTAAATGGTTTTTACATTAAAAAAATGAATAAGCAATTAAACGGTTAAAACAGTAAATTAAAGGGAAAAAGGCAAAATGTATAAGCAACTATAAAGTATTTACTACCATGCAAAATTTTTAATTCTTAGGTGTCTTGCAAATATATAACAAAAAAAAGGATCACAACATTGACACAGAAAAAGATAGTTTTTAGTATACTCCACATTCAAAACGAGATGAGAAAAAAACTACAGGTCAATTAAAAGCAGATGTGAATTACTATGAAAATAAAGTTTTGTCAAGTAGAAAATAAAAACTAAAAAGAACCAAATTATAAAGAGTGCTTTTATAAAAACATACCAAAAAGGGTAAATAGAGCATCGGGTGTAATCTTCTAGTTTTTCAGAGCAACGAAAGTGAGCAGAGGCAGAAAGGGTTTCAGTGACAGAAGTCCATTAGATTTGTAATTCATTTTGGAAAAATACCAAGGCAAGGAAAAAAGAAAGTAAAACCAAGATACATAATTATTGAGTGAAATAAAACAATATGCACAGTAAAAAAAGAAAAAAGATTTTATTTGATGTGGCTAAATGCATTTACGGTAACAAAAAGCATGCTTGGTATTCAGTACTCTTTAATGTTGACAAAACTGTGGTAAAAATACACTAAATAGCAGAAAAATTTAAAAGGCAGAAATTGTTATTGTGCATTAATAATCGCAAGAAACAAATGCATGTGGCCAGACCAAATAAAGTATCTTTATGTTAACATTAACATGAAGTAATGATGAAAAGGGACACAACAAATAAGCTGAAATAAAGCTAGTCTTAAAAAGACGTAGCACAGAATAAGTTAACATATATAATTAGAAAATAGAAAAAAAAAAAAAAAAGCAATAAGAAATTTTAATTAAAATAATTAATTTGAAAAAAATTATAGATTTAATGCATTAAAAAGCAAACTTATACAACTAAAAACACATTCTATCAAATTAAATGTTTGCTAAACTCAATATTTTTTAATTTAAAAAAATTTCCAATCAAAATGTTTCCCTCGTCATAACAATGATATATAGACATATCTTTTCATGTTATGAATTAATTCAAAAGGGTAAAATGAAAGGAATACATGTTTCATTAATTTTTATCCCATTTAGTTAATATGAATAGACAAGCAGCTTTTTTTTTTAAATATAGGGAAGCATGAGAGGTGGTGATCCCTTATAAACACAATACTGTCTAACAAGTTTCAATTGTATTTCAATTTCAAAAAAGTACATTTTTTTCAATTATGCAGAGAATTAATTAACGCATAATTTAATTTTGGAGTACTTATCGCCTCATGATTGCTATACAGAAAATTATACATATTTACCAATTAAAAAAATTAACTTAAAAATTGACAATTTAATTTCAGCAATTTTATTTTTGTGAATATATATTTAGAAATTTGATATGAAAAATTTCACAACTTATTTAAAATTCATTTTAACTAAAACAAAAAATATCTGAATATTTTTAAAACACCATTATTTCATTAATTTTTCTATAAATAAAAACTTTTAAAATAAAAAAAATACAGGAATATTTTTCTATACTCGGGGCATAAAATAATACAAAAGCCTTGGTATATACAAGTCAATATCAAATAAAGAATTTAGGGGCTATTAAAAGGATGTATTTTAGAAACAATATTGAGAGATGGTGTTAGTTATTGGATTAATTACAATTTCTGTTTGGGCAACAAGGTATAGTTTATGATGTTTAATAATATATTTTTCACAAATACTTTTACAACTTCCTTTACTACATTTACAATTTTGAATTACATATCAGATGTATCCTGGATAAAAAATATATTAAACGAAATTAAGCACAGCAAATCTTTATGGCTAGGATAATTATAATGTAACATATAACAGACTCGATTTAAAATAATAGCAATTATTAAAATGGTTCACAGCGGGAGCATTTACTGCATACTGTGGATATTCTGCATTCTATTCAAAATATTGTTTTGTATACTTTTCAGTTTGCTTAAGTTAAAACCGTGGCGAAACAATAGAATATGAGAGATAAGAAATGAAATTTATTCTACATTTAAGGGAAAATTAAATTCAAAATATTGGCTATTGAATTTGTAATTGGATAGTTCACAGGATTGTATTGAAGTATGTAATTATGATGCACCATACAGGCATAATAATCAATATGATGCACCATACATAAGACAGGATAATATTCATCAGAATAAGACAATAAATATTATGCTTCGTGTCAACTGGAATTCCTTACGAGTGCAAGCTTTTTACCTTATCAAGAATTTTATAATATTCTGAATGGAAAACAGACTTATTTTCACCCCTCCAACTTAAAATACAGGCAATATATATTTTTATTTTTCCTTTTCGAAGATAAATTACAAAAATCAGATCTTTGGTAAGTTTCTATAGCAAAAGTGACGTAATTTAATACATATTAAAACAAATCCAAGGTGCCCAGTATAGTTAGTGAGTCATAAAAGCCAGCAACATTTAAAAAATTTGTTATTAAGTTTGATACACAGAGTAATTTACATTTATTAAAAGAGGCATTAGTTTTAGGTCAGAAGAAAGGTTAAAAGGAAAAATTGAAGGTTATAAATTCCAAATTCACAAACATGAAAATAGGATGCTCATCAAATGATAACATGACCGTCATAATTCAATTGCTGAAAAACACTTTTCAATCACATGCACCAAATTAGAATTTCAGTCATTAAGCTGGTTTCCATAGCAACATTAAGCTTATTATAAAATATAAATAAGACTTTGATGCCAGTATGAACTACCTTTATAACAGTTATATAATTAATCAATTATACATAAAGTATATTGATTTTTTTTTTTCCAACTGTAATATACTTGCGAGTACTGAAGATATTTTTAAAACATTTAAATTTATCTTAACACGTAACAAAATACACATATTAAATGTGAATAAATAACAAACCTCTTCACAAAGATTACTGACGAGCAACACGGTGCTTAAATGTGGGGCGGGCAATCTCAATCCAGCAACACCAAGTGCTGCAGCTGTCGTAGCTGGGGACAAAGCGAAGCTTGAAAGAGGCAATCCTGAAATAAAATTTCTGCTTTAAAACAATTCTAAAAGGATTCATGTTTACACAACACTGCAAGACAAAAGCTTCATTGCGTTATGCCCAAAGACATCTTTCACACCATTCAAAAATTATATTGGTAACTATTATCATAAAGTATCCAATAGAGGTTTTTGAAGCAATTGAAGATTGATTGCCTAATGATTAATTGAGATCATAAAAATATTTTTATAATATAAATATACCTATGTTGAGGTTATTGGGGATTATAAAATTAAAACATTTTCACGTTTAGATCGGATACATCATATCAAGATACTGCTACTGTACAAAACCTTTTTTTTTTTTATTCCACTATTTTGACAGAAAACAATGCATACAATATATTAATACAATACTTAGAATAAAATAAATTTTTTAGCTGCAAGCTTGTACCCTGATCATAACGGTAGAAAAGATTTGGGATACTTAACAGATAGTGAAACAAAAAGAGCCAGATATTTTTCATTTCATTCAACTGAACTTTTTAACAGAATTTTGTGTTCATGAATACATGAAATGTTTTTTTCCTTTTCAAATGGCAATTTACTTTCTATCATCCATGTGCAAACATCCACATGAATGAAATCTCATGGTTTATTGTATTTATTCTTAGGACTGGAATTCTATTACTTCACATGTGCAATATTTTAAGAACTTTTATCTATTGTGTACAAACAAACATTCAATATTCTTTCTTTTGTGGTTTTGCTCCTTATATAACTATTTGGTTGACACTCTTACAATACAAGTATTTAATATTATGAGTGAAAAAAATTGCTGCTACAATAGTAACGATATCTCAATCAAATTCTTACCATTTGGAATGAAATTATAGATGCATTGACCGAAGCCAGAGATATTAATATTATTGTCTGTTTTTAATACATCTATAAATAAGCAGAATAAAACAATAATATCAACCAATATATGCTCATCCTTAAATATTAACTTATATTTAACTAACATTTTATGTTACAAGGTTTTATATTCACAATTAAATTTATATTAAATTAACTAATAAAACTCCCCCCGTTATTTCAAAATGCTCATACTAATTCGGAAACAGTTAATACTTTGATATGATTGAAATTAAAAGCAATCTGTATACCTTCCGACACAATCGAGAAACCGCTACTTTCGGCCCAAGGGATTTGTGAACCTGTGAAGGAAAAAAGAAAAGAAAAAAAATGGAGGGAAGGGCGAGTGCATACCTCCCACGCCAGCAGCAGCATATGCAGCGGTTAGAGGCGTTCCCAGTCCATGAGCAGCGGCGAAGGGAGACGTCAAAACACCCATTGAACCTTTAGCACAGTAGCAAGGATAAAAGCAAGTCCTTCGGTTATTTTCTCATGCCAATTAAATGTTATTGAAAAAAAAAAGTAACAGCAAATAAAAGAGGAAGACAATCTACTTTATAACAAAATTATGACAATTGAAGACAGCCTAAATTATCAACTAATAATTAAGCAGAAAATTAAAAACAATGAGTAATACAGCAAGCATGCATACTAACAATAACCATAAATAAATTAACAAGAGCATAACCCAGAAATTAAAGCCTTCATATTAATAGAGCTGATCAAATACCCAACATATTTTAGCTACTCTAGCACAAAACACTAAAATTTGAAAAATTTAATTTTTTTAAATTATTGCAAGAAATATTATTTGGAATCTTACCATGCAAACCAAAAGAATCCAAGGTAGGATCTCCAGTAGGTAATGTAGGATTGGTAAAATCCCTACTTTTATCATTATTGTACTTCACATTTAAATTGGTAAGTTTCGAATACTCTACACGTAGAGTGCAGCAAGAGTTATAGATGTTCTGGCCATCCAGAGACTGAAAAATAAAACGGAAATGATAAAACTATTTTTTAAAAAAGTTCGCAAAAAGAAAATGTTTGGATAGACGAAGACTCACCAACTTGGCAGCTTGTGCAGCCTGAATTCCTGAATATTGAATTAAGGCTTGGAATGTGCCTGCGGGAGTGAAAAAAATAAAATAAACTTCACATGCATGCTAAGAAAGAAACTAATTATTTTTGATTTTATTATCTCATTTATCTTAATGAATTTCTAATCATATAAAGCAAGATAACTTTCGAGTCTTAAATTGGATTAATTACATTCTATTGTTTTAATCATTGAATAACAGCAAAAATGACATCCCACTATTACAGAGTTTGTATTATAAAATTATATTACAAAATTAACAATTTTAAAATAAAATCCCAAAATTAAATATTTTCCAAAATTTGCCCATTACATTATAATTATGTCAACGTAATTAAAATCTAGTTATACATTTGAAATTTTTAAGTCATAGAAAATAGAATTTAAATTAATAAACAAAATAATAGCCAATACAGCTTGCAAATTGCTCCGACTGTTATGATAACTAAATAGAATGAAAGAAACCAAGAAAGTGATTTTTGAACTTACCATTTTTGGTGAAAGTGACGATTTTTAATAATTTGCCCATCTTTGAAAAAATCTGAAAACAAAAAACACAAAATTATAAACAAAATTTCGCACATATTAGGTTGTTTTTTCACATATTATATTTTTTTTGTATGGTATAGAATTTTAAATTCCCCTTCTTAATATTGAAATTGAAACAACACTCATCTCCTCCAAGTTTATGGTAGAACATCTTATTTGAGATGTTATCTTCAGATGCTGCCAGTCAGCATAATAAGCCACAGAAAATAACCCAACAAATGAAGATTGTGAATTTGTACATTCTGAGCTTTCGGCTATTTTTAATTTCCACAGTAGCATGTCATATTCTATATTAATGTGTGTACAATATGGAACAAAATGCATTAGTTTTCAAACTGTAAGTGGGGAAAAAGGATACTTGAAAGGTGCTGATTATTGTTTAAAAGAAATATTGTCATAATACAAAAATAACTAAAAGCACAAATTATCTTTTTTTTTTTTTTTGAAGAATTTGCATTGAAAAATTTCTCTGTAAATACTACTAAGGACAGTGTAACAGTCACATTGTATCACATATTTATACAAAATCTCAGAAGGTACACATTCACAATTAAGAGATATCTAAACGATTCATTTCTGATAAGGAATTAAATACTTGTATTGTAAATAACACAACAAAAGGCTGTTATATAATAATCTGAACATCTTATTTTTAATTAGAAAAGATACGACATATCACTAATAGGAAATAAACAAAATTAGATGTCAATACAGAAATGAAAAAAGAGGAGGAAAGGCTGCTTGAAAATATTTTCAATAGGAGAGATGCAATAGTGAGGAGCAAAAAAGAAATTGGGCATCAATGTAAAATGAATCCTTAATTACGCATTAAAAAAGAAGCCCAACGACATTAAATCCATATTAAAATATTGGGAAAAAAGAAGCAGAACCACTCACCTGGTATAACGTATCCAAAGTAACAGGATACAGCTGGTTGTCAACAACCACTCTGAGAACAGTATTGGGTCCTCCTTGTGTGTCCGAATTATTATGGTTCAGCAAAACTTGAGCAGCTTGTAATGCTGCCTGCGCAGTATTATTCTGTAAAAGATAATTTAAAAAAATGTAATGACATACACATAAATTCAGTTCATTTCAACTAAATAACAGAATTTTGAATGAATACTTACAGACGCCGCATGTGAATTTTCAGTTTTAAGCTCCTTGTGATTTGAAAATTGCACATAAACATTCCGTCCCCGAATCAAGGGAGCTCCGGAGTTGTTGTAGTAATTCACCATCGAGGCTGCGGCGGTTTCGTCGTTCATTTCCAAAAAAAGCCTGTGAACAGTGTCTCATAAGTAAAAAAAACAGAGATGAATCCAGATTTAGTTTATTTCAATAGTAGTAAAAATAGGAACTTACTGATCCATGTTATTTTTAGATACCACATGCAGAATTCAATTGCAATATGAATTTTTCTTATATAAAGGGAACAAATTCAATTCTTTTTGACTCTTAAAATTTACAATCTATTCACAAAATGTTTTAACTTTTTTTTTTTTTTTTTACAGAAATGAGTCATAATTATGAGAAGCATTTTAATGTTTAAAAAATTTGAAACAAAAATTTTAAAAATTCAACAAAAGTACAAAAAAAAAAAAAAGTACAGTTCCTCAAATGCACTGTTTTACACAAGCAAATATAACTTTTGAATTTAGTGAGCTAATCATTCATAAATCCCTCTCTCTCGTTCTACCTCAATCATAGTATAAAAAGAAATACTTATTTTATTAACTTGAAATTCTCCTGAAATTAAAAAACTTGTAATATTTGTACAAATTTTTTACTTGAAAGCTTATTTCTGGAAATAACATAACTTAGTTCCTATTTATCTTAACAGAAGTGGCATTTTGGTTTTCTGTCTCAACATGTAACAAATTCTGCAAATTGTTGAATTTTAAGTGTTAATCTGAAGCGCCCACTTATTTTCAAACATTTCTTTTAATTGTTTTCACAAAATGAATACATTTTAACTACAAGAAAAAAACCTAAAAAATACATTTTCAATCAAAATTAAATTTTTGTAAAGATTACCAAAAAATAAATATTTATTTAGAGACAGGTTTTTTAAATTTCTCACTTTTCCCCCTAAAAAATTCTGCAGTATTTTGGCAAATTAAAATTGGGTTTGCAGAATCTAAAATTTTGGAATTTTTTTAAATACTAGCATTAAAAGTTGAATGTCATCTCAATTATTCCATGCTAAATATAATTGAAGAAACAGTGAACAATAAATTCATAAAAAATAAGCTTTGAGTAAATGTGTCTGTATGAAACCTGTCGTTTATTTACCTTGTACTTAAAAGCTTTGTTTCTCGTGTTATTAACTATTTTTGAACTGAAGAGTGGAATGAAACAATGATCAAAATGCTAATGATTTGAACCCTTCGTAACTATTTTCTGACTTTATTGGTTTGAGGTTTGAAAGAATCTACTCTTTCCAAGTAGGATGCATCTTAAAGAAATAAAACCTGTTGTGACTGAAACGGAACTTCTTTGATTATAAAACACATTTATTAATGCAACACAAGAAAGAGATGATGATACATGATTTCCTTATGTAATATGTACATCTTATTGATGAAAAACATTATCTTAACATATTCTACATTAAGTGTTATTACCGCTTATTTAGAATACAAACCAAAACCTTTTTTTCCTTTAGTTACCAGGTTTCAAAGTGAAATACAATACTACAAGAAATAAAGTGATACAGGAAATAAAAAACTTATTAGGAGTGGCAAGAAAACCCTTTTCTCCCTTAAAGCAATTTAACCTGCTCATCGACGAAAGATAAATAATATTAATTAAAATGCTAATCCTGTAGACAGGACCGGATTTTCTATAGGCTAACTAGGCTTCAGCCTAGGGCCCCATGATCAAGAGGGGTCTACTCTCAAATTGTTAGTGAAATTAAAATTACACTATTCTAAAAACAGTAAACACTAATAAAATAATTATGAACATAAAATTTAATATGATATACAATTTGATATTTTCTTTTTTTGTGATCTGGATTTTGTTTGAATAAAGTTCCATTTCTGGTTCAGTTAAAATTTAAAATTCATACTTCAAATGCGAATTATTATGAAACAAATTTATCTGAATTGAATCTTCAATGCATTGAATATATTTCATTTAATTCGATAGAAAATATGATAATATTTATTGCATATTTTATTTTCGTAGTGAAAGATTTTTATTATTTTTTTTCAATTATCCGTGCCACATTTTTTGATAAAGATGAGTACCCATCACAACATGTTTCATTTACCCCATTACTGTGATATATATCAATAGGTTATATCACAGTAATGATGTATTTTACTATCTGTTCTCATGTAATTTGCAAACTTAAAAATGGGAGGGGCCTCATAAGTGGAATAGCCTAGGGCCTTTTTCATCTAAATCAGGCCCTGCCTGTAGAAAAAAAGGACATGAAATACAGGTGAAAGTTTGCTTTACTTTTTCTTCTTCCCCCTGCACTTCCATCGAAATTAACTATTTTAATTAATTGGACCTTAATGCAGCAACAATACTAGTTATTGCAAATAATATCGTTCATAAAATACTTTTTGTTCATCCACTCAAGTTCAAATAAATTTTTTCTGAACTTGTAGTGGATGACACTGGATGTTAATACCGTTTTTGCAATTATTAATTAATTCATTAAATTTAATTAATTTATTTTAGTTTTATATGAGAGAAATATTCATATATTCAAGCCGCTCTTCTCATTTGCTCAGCATTAATTATTTAATAATCTCTTTTTTCTCATAACTAATTATTAATTATTTTTATTTATTTAATATATATTGTTCCATTTTTAAAATAATGTAACTACAAATTGGCAATGATATAAAAAATCGTCTGATTTTAATTTATCTTATTTTTCTCCATATTAATTTTTACGTTTGAAACATTCGTGTTTGAGTATCCTTCGTAATGTATTCTATATTTTTTATTTTTAAAGGATCAAACACTTTTTAATTCAATTTGAAATCTAGCCTAATTGCCTATTGGCTTTTATTATTTTTATCGTATGTATTTACTTTTATTATTTTGCTGTTATTCGAGATTGCTGGTTTTTTTTTTTTTCAATTCCTTCTACTAGCTCACACTCTCCCTCATATATATATATATAATCTTGTTCACTTCTTATTCATCCACTCAAGTTCAAATACATTTTTTTTCTTTTGAACTTACAGTGGATGCAAATGCAGTTTTTTCAAATATTAATTCTAGTTTTTTTTTAAGATTTAAATTGCATATATCTACCAATAGATGGCGCCACATAATAAAAATTATTTATAAAGGACTTTCTGCAATAGAAATAGAGTGAAAAAAAAAAGAAGGAATTGACTTTAAAAAATTTGTTTTTATATTACTTGTTAAGTTTGTAAATTACACTAGAGATAATAAAATACATCATTACTGTGATATACACTCAAGAGCCAAAACATTATAAACAACCTGTCAATAACGAGTTGGCCCACCTTTGGCGCGCAACACAGATCAACCCGCCCTGGCATGGATTAATACCACCACTTAATACCAGTTAAATACCACTTCCACCTGATCACGTGTCATGCCACGGATAATGAATAAAATGGGCCACGGATAATGAATAAAAATAAAGCTGGTGATAAAAAAAAAAAAAGGCGTTGATCTTAACCAATACATTTTTATGTTTGTTTATTCAGTGTTCGATTCAGTATTTTAGTGTTTTTAAAAATAGTGTAATTCTAGTTATATTATATACCCATTTACTTTTCTACTTGGATTAAATATTTTTTTTTTCTTCCTTTTTTTTCAAAGGAAGTTGCAATCTAACCATCATATAAGCAGTTGTTTCTAAATATGCCATAAATCGACGGAAATAACAAGCACAGACAGTGCTCTGTTTGCTTCATCTTATATATGTGAACTAGTGTTTTCAACTGTGAACCATAGAAAGGATTATTTCAGAAGTAGAACTGACAGATGAGCATTGAGCCTCGTTCCTTGGAATCAGTCGCTCTTATTTCGAACTTCACTATAAGACACTTTTAAAAATGAAATCGTAATTTCATTCATCTCATTAACATATTTAAATTGTAATAGTTGTATATTATTTTTAAAATTTTTGAAAAAAAATTTATCTTTTCCCGCCAAACTTTTTCCCCTCAATTTTTGGCAGAAAAAGTTAGGCCTAGGCCCTCCTTTAATCTAAATCTGGCCCTGCCTGTAGAAAAAAATGGAATGTGTAGAATTTCTCCTTATTTTCGATTCCGTGTTTTTGTGTTTACTGTTTTCAGAATAGTGTCCGGTCATCTATCAGCATGACGGGGACATGACGACGACGACAACAACAACATTAGAATATGTTGTTGTTGTCGTCGTCGTCATGTCCCCTCATGGAAAAAGGGTGCAGCTTCTGTTCTGATGGAGCCGGGCTGATAGATGACCGGGACTTCGGTTCTTAAAGTGGATTCCGAACCACTACAAACATCCATGGCACCGCCGGGACTCGAACCCGAAACCTGGCACTGAGCACTGAGCGCTATCAGGCCCACATCCAAGGAATATAAATCTCAAAAATTTCCCGATGCAGATTATAAGTCACTGTATACAATCTGTAGTCATCTTTTTGGGGGAAGTATCACAGAAATGAAGGTAGAATCCTGTACCTTGGTGCCAAATCGGCAAGTAAGCATAGTAATGAACCCGAAACCTGTGGCACCGAGCGCCAGACACTCGGCTATTCAGGGCCCTGTCATTCTAATGTTGCTAATAATTTGAATGTAAGGCCCCAGGCTGAAGCCCAGTTTAGCCTACAGGAAAATCCGTCCCCGAGGGGGGAGGGGGAATGAAGAACCCGAAGTAGTTCCACAAATAACCTTGAAATCTCCTTACAAGCAGGCCGACTGTATAAATAACCAGTCATTCAAGAAGGAGCGCTCATCCTTGAAAACGGAGGGATCAGGACGAAAACCATAATATGTAATACATTATTCAAATCGGAGGAACTATGAGCGCTGAACCCTGCCACAAGACACGTGCACAGAGGGTAAAAAGAAGACAAAAGGAATGGCCGATTGTTCCTTAGCAGTGGGGGGTGGGGCGGCAGTGAAAAGGGCGCGTACATTTCCGTTTGGCGCGGCGCATGAACTACGCAGGCAATCGCGGCCTATCGCCATGACTCACACGCGGCGCCCAAGGTCAGCCCGCCGAACACTGAATGGCATTCTTTGGCTCTCGTGCCGCCACTTTCACTTTCTTCGCCAAAACAATGCACTCCCCCACCCCCCACATCCGCGGCTGAACATTCCATTCCACACACGAACTAGAAAACAAGTAATATATAACAACAAAAAATTTTAAGTCAATTTCTGCTTAGGTCAACAAAAAAACATTTAATTTTAGTTACTTTTTATTAAATATTGATTTTCGCAAGAATTGAACTCGCATTCTTGAACTTATTCTGTAAATTCATTATTCATGTATTCATTAACACTGAATATTATATTGCATAGTTACATTGTCTAAAAAAATGTTTTGGTGACTATTTGTTAAAATAATATATATATATATAAAAAAATTTTTAAAGTCAATTCCTACTTAGGTCAACAAAGAAAACTTTTATCTTAGTTATTCTTTTTTAAATAATTGCAATTAATATAAATATGTATATACATATGACAGAATCACACTATTAAGTGTCAAAAGAAGCGAAAAACGTCTACTAAAAGCAAAGATTTTCAAAAATTTATCAAAAAATTTATCAAAAAATTATTGACTTTCTCAAGAATTGAACACGCATTCTTCACCTTCACGGGAAAAAAAATACTGAAATTCTTTGCATTTACCTGATTTGAGCTACTTACTGCCTGTTGATTTCAATTATCATTACAAATTGCTAAAATTCTATTTAGAGTATTAAAGATTAATTCAATTTAATGAATGAATGAATATTTGAAAAACTGTATTCACATCCAGTGTCATCCACTACAAGTTTCAAAAATGTATCTGAACTTGAATGGATGAATAAAACGTGTCTTATGAACGATTGAAAACTTGAACAAGATAAATGTAGGAAGAGTGTGAGCTAAGTCAATTCCTGCTCATGTCAACAAAGAAACATTTTTATTTTGGTTACTTTTTATCAAATAATCACCATTAATATAAATATGTATATGCATATGAGAGAATCGCACTATTAAGTGGCAAAACAGAAAGTGAATTACCTTGCAATTTTCCATTTTCCTTTCTATATAGGGCGTTGGGACTATTATCTTTGTTACTATTTATTCGCTTTCTATTTTTTTATTTTTTTTTTTATTTTTTTCCCCCCCTGATTTAAGAAGCTTATGGTGGTGTATAATTTCTCATTCTATCCATCTCTTGTAAAGCTTCATTATTGCAAAGGAACCTTTCCAGTGAGTTTCGAGCACTACAGTGCAATTTATCAATTAAATTTATTAAATGAATTAATATTTGAAAAAAAAAAAATGCATTAACATCCAGTGTCAACCACTGAAAGTTAAAAAAAAAAAAATGTATCTGAAGTGAAGTGGATGAATAAAAAGTATTTCATGAACGATTGAAAATTTGAACAAGATATATAGGGAGAGTGTGAGCTAATAGAAGGAATCGAAAAGGGGGTAAAAAGAGTTCCAAGAACAGCAAATGAAGGAAGAGATCCAATCAGATCCGTCACACGAATGCAAAAGAAAACGTTCTAAACAAACATTCTTTTTGCATTCAGTTCACTGGTAAACCTGTTTTTCTTGGAACCGCAAAGTACATGATTCAGTGTATCCCCCACCCCTTGCAACGCATTCGAACGCCGGGTTTTTTAATATTTTTTTTAGAGATTTCATTTTACCCACATATACAGTGTTTGAATAAAAATAAAACCCCACGAATTCCAGAGCAATCTATTCCCAATAAAGATTTTATTCCGCTCATTTTTAATGCAACTCCTAATTTAGACAGCATGAAAACCAATGTACTACTGAGTCCAAAAATTAAGACCGGTGCGTATATGGTATTTTCAATTTTTTTTATTATTATTTATTTTTATTTTTTTCAGGTTGCTAGCACAGTCCTTGACATCTGACAAAATATTCATGAGTGTTGGAGTTACGCTTGGCTTTTGTGAGAACGCTGAAACTGATTTCGGTGGTTTTTGAAATGTCTCTTCAATCGACTCAAAACAGTGTCCCGGAGTGGTCTTTTTGAGTTTAGGAATAGCCAGAAGTAGCAGGTGAATACGGTGGTTGTGAAACGATATGGGTTTCATTTTTGGCGAAAAGGTCACAAAAAAGAATCAATGCAGTGTGAGCTGGCGCATTCAGAGTTTTCGGTATTCAAGATTTGAATCGTTTTTAGGGCCAAAAAATATTTTTTAAAATGGAATTTTGAAATTCCAACATCATAGCAAGGTTTCTAATTGTAAATCGACAGTTTGCAAGCACCCAATCTTTAATTTTTGCATGTGAGCTTCGTCGGTTGAGGTGGAGGGTCGACCAGAGAGCTCGAATTCACCGTGTTCTCTACCTTCTTTTGAATAGTTTATACCACTTTGTAAACATTTCTTTCCCATATAGGAATTCTCATCGAATGTCTTCTGCAACATTCTACACGTTTCCGCAAACAAAATTGAATTCAAGTTCTTGCTCAATTCATTCAGACATTTGAAAAATCGCCGAATCAGTTTCGGCGTCTCACAAAAACACAGCGGCAACAACCTAAATAATTATATATATATAGTAAAAATTTAAGTCAATCTCTACTTTTTTTTTTACCTATTGCAGAAAGTCCTTTTATAAATAATTTTCATTCATATTTTTTAAGTTTACCTAAGCCATCTATGGGTAGGTATATGCAACTTATATTTAAAAAACTAAAATGAATGAATTAAATTTAATTAGTGAATTAATAATATCCAGTGTCCTCCATTAAGCAAGTTTAAAAATAAAAAATGCACTTGAACTGGAGTGGATGAATAAAAAAAGGGTCTTATGTGAAGGATCGAAAATTTGAACAAGATATATAGGGGAGAGTGTGAGCTAGATAGGAAGGAATTGAAATACAGGCTGAAACAATGTTACATCCATATTCAGTACTTGGCTAGATCATTGTCATGTAATGAACAGGATTGGAATGTTGGTGTGATTTACGCACTTTGTAATACTATAGCCGTCATTTGTAATACTGTGTATACATTCCACCGGCCATTTGTAACTCTATATATTCTATTACTACTTTTGTAACTATATAATATGTCGTTTGTAACATATAGTTGTATTAGTATACATGACTACATTTGTACATATAAACTCTATACATGTTTTTACAACTCTATGTTAATATAGTATGTGCATATAAGTACATACTTATTGTGACATACATGCACTCTATACATTCACACTGACATTCTGTAATAATATTATAGCCGTCATTCGGACAGACAGCATGTCTCACCTGATTCCTTCCCAGTGACAATTCTCAAAGATTATTATATATATATATATATAGTCAGTCCCATTTAATGACCCGCCTACTTGGACGTCAACGTGACACAACCCAATCACAAAAAGGCAGGTGGCAGCACATTGCAGTGGAGCGTATATGAAGAATTCCACTTGATACCACACTCCACTTAAAGCCACAATATTTTTTTTTCTTTCTAATGCAGCTGGCAAACACTTGAGACAGCTTGGTCTTGATGCCTTAAGGCAAGTGCCGTACCAGACGTTACTCACTTGTATTACCCATAGGGGCGCGTGTCACTTTGAAGATAAGCTACGACGCGGATTCACAATGGCCCCCGCAACGCTCTACGATCCTAATAGGGCCGGAATAGTAGAGCCTGAACCACCCGAACATCCATGGCACCGCCGGGACTCGAACCCGAAACATATGGTACCGAGCGCTAGCCATTCATGCCCCAAGCACATGAACATAAAAGCAGTTAGATGACTTACGTACATAGATGCAAGTTTACCAAGTTGAATTCTTCCTGCCCGAGCTTGACCCATTATTTATCTGCATTCTCGCTCCCGTACCTAGGCGATGTAGCCCTCATGAGTTAGGAAAACATCGATGGGCTTCAAGTCCCACTGATGCGTGACATGACATGCCTCCATCGGTGGCTTCGTGTCCCACTGGATGTGTGGACACAAAGAGTCCATCATAGGTGGTGAGGAGAGGAGAGCTGTCTTTTATTTTTCAGCGGAAGAATGC
>BPLR01002760.1:0-24784 GCA_021605095.1 Caerostris extrusa
GATAAAATTAAAAATAAACTTTCACTGAAGTTTCTGCTTGGCACCCAGGATAACATAGCGAACGATACAAATTACTTGAGAAAGAACGCTGGAGCAAGATTCTCTTTTTACTGTTCATGCCGCTTAATTCAAATTCACTGGCCACCTGATATTTTAGTAGTGTCAATCTATAGGGTTGAATCTTTCAAATATGAGCCGCTGATAGGCACAAAAATTGCAGCCTTATTCCACATTCAGCATGGATCATTGCTGATTTATTAGACAAAGTGTAATAAGGGATTCCTTCCCAAAATATAACATACGACTCTGTACAATGCAATGCATGCAAATTGATACATTTTCCAAATCACAGTAATTATTAATGTACCTCCATTTCATTTAAAAGGTGTTTCCCTTGTAACCTGCAACCTTGGAACTTGAGTCAAAAGCTATGTTATCTAGCTCAATTTCTTGTCTACATCACATCCTTTTAAATTAATTTTCTTTTGATGTTGGGATTTTATCTTACACCAGTGGCATACATATATTTTATTATCAAATTAAAAACATATTTATTGAATAAGAAATATGATTAATACATTAATTGTAAAATATTTTCAACTATCCAGTTTTGACAAAGCATATTTACATAAATGGAAAAAATTACCAGTATATTGCATACAAATTAAAAAAGATATTGTTACAGTATTACAAACAGATTTTATTAGATTTGAAACCGTTATATGTCTTTATATACTAAATAAAACTTATCAATTAAAAACATACTTCAAATCCTTCTTCACTTTTACTCAAATAAAAGTATAGAAATATTACTGTTACAGCACTAAGACACTTCCACATTTTTGAATGAATGTTGCTCACAGATAAATATTACATAAAACGAAATCTGAAATAAAAAATAAAATTATCAAACAAAATTAGGTGTTAGATTCTAACTTTCTTTTAAAGAAAATATGATATGATCCTGTTTGAGTTCCTCATCCATTACATGAAACATGAGAAAATATTTCTCAAAAAATATCTCAAGAATATAAAAATGTAGGGTAAAAATGCAGGTAACGAAAAAAATGCAAATGCAGAATATGAACATAGGTAAATGCAATTTACATATCTTCTGTACTGTTAATGAACGGAGTGTGTGTATACATATGAAAATATTTACCAATGATTTCTCGAAGTCCAATAGACGAGTGGAAAATATATAAATATCTCGAAATACCGTGTTTAATTAAATGTGAGAAATGTACAAACAAAATAGTAGTGGTCGAGATACATTCATAGGTCAAAAAGTCTAATATTTTCAATAGAAATACCAACGTTTCTCTGGGGTTTCAAATAATCATAACATTACCTCTAATCACAGAAATAAAAACCTGGCATTCTACAAAACAAAAGCATGGTTTTCCTCCTCTCACTCTCGCCATTCTTCTATGGAATAAGTGAATGCAATAATTAGCTATTTTTTTATTATTAAGAAAAATAACATTAATAAATTTAGTACCTGAGCTGATGAACGATGTACTGCTGTGGTATATTTACCTGCGTTGCTATGAGACAGAACTGTTAAGATGCGAAGTCTTAACTGAAATGACAACACAGCATGCGAAAAGATAAACTGTTATACAGAAAAATAATTAGGCATTGTTAGTTTCAAAAATATAAAAATAACCTTTTCTTTAAAACATCTCTTGCGTTTAATGGAATTTGTGCTTTATACCTGCAAAGAGTGTGTCATGTCAGTGTCTCTAATCATCTGCTTCCCTACAGTACACGAGACGATATCCCATGAATAGTCACTTAATTGTCACTCTTCTTAATTTTGAAATGGAAATGGAAAAAGGGACAGCGTTTCGTTGTGAGCGTGAGCAATAACACGTAGGTAGAAATCTAATTTGCCTTCGACAGAGGGCACTGCTTCAAGGGAGGACATTCATTGAATTTTTACCTCGCATTTTGGTATTGTATGGGTGAAAATCAAAAATTCCCACACCTTGTTTTCCTCCTACTTATGAGGAAAGATGTTGAACGTCGCACAACGCCAACGAGTCCTTCTGCTTTTTGAACAGTATTTGTAAAAGCCTCCAGGATTGAACATCAACCCCTAAATGAGCTACGAACGGGCTCATACCTATAATATATATTTAACTAACTTCCATTCAATAAAGTACATGATGAGCCACGGCCTTCCTGATAATACGAATCTAAAGTCGTCTGTCGCAAAATTTGAGTTTTCCGGATTTGTTTCTTCAGATCATCTCATCAATCCATTCTCATTTTTGACCTTCCCCCTTTCTTTTCTTCCACTCCTGTCACCTTTTGTAAACCACAAAAATCGCCTGTAAAGTTATAAATAGGATCATAAAATGGTCTTTAAATCATGTTCCTCCTGTACACAATTACTTGAATTCATTTTAAGAAACCTGCAGAACTAACTGAGCAATAATAAAATTTGCTGTTCTTAATTACGAATGTAAAGTGAATATAAATCATGTGTGATTTCTGTAGATCACTTTATTTGAAAGCATGTTAACCCCTCTCCACCAATGAGAGGAATTTAGAATAAAAACCACTGAAATTTAACTGGCATAATAAAGTCTCAGTTTGGGGTTGTGATCGTTACAATAAAGAGTAAATTAATCGAAATGAATAAATTATGTTTAAAGAGAAAGTATCCAAACTTACGCCAAGAGTCTTTATTTTAAATTGCAAAAATAAATACTTGTGGTGAATGAAATTTTTGACATGTAGAATTCATGAACATAAAGATTGTTTAGACAACCATATTATTTTAAGATTTCTTTTAGAATCCATTTTGGGTGTAAAAATAGGAGCCTCTGCAGAATCGCCGAGGAATATGTGTCATCTCTTCGTAGGTATGCCCATTCCGTTGTTGTATCTGGACATATTTATTTAACATATTTTCTGAAATAAATACATTCAATGTTTTGTTTTAGCTCATCAACTAATAACATAAAAATCTCATAGTTTAATTTTTATTAATATTTTTAATAAGTATTTTATATTACATATGCATGTCATATATACAATATATTTTGCATGTTCAAATCCTGTCCTTGCAATTGCACTTTTTTTATCATATTTTTCGCACTCAACCAACATTTCTTTCTGCTGATTTATTAAAAACTTAGCTCATGCAAAATATTTAAAAACTCGCCGTCATATATCATTAGCAGTTTCTGTACTTGTAAACAGTAACAATTTAGTGAAAATGAAAAAGTTTAGAAATCTAATACATTTTGCTGAGAAATTAGTATAAAACTAGATATTATTCATGGTTAAAACAAATTTATATTTATTATGAAAAATTGATTTACATACATTTAGGATTTAGTGTGTTATTTATATATGCAAGTGAATGAGATTGACTGAAATGATATGTTTGTGATAAAAGTTTCAAAAGAAGCAGTAGATATATTTTTGATTGTTTCTTTTAAGCTTATTAGACGTGGCAATGTCAAGAATTTGGAAAGTTTGGCAGTGGTCTGATTTTATATTTCTATACACAAAAACGGAAGAGAAGCTTTGCAGCACCTCAGAATAGCTCACGATTTCTCTAGAAGTGTAAGACATCAATAAATTTTCAACTTTAAAAAAAAATGTATTAGTTAAAATTAAATAATTATATGTATTTGTTTTGCAAACAATTTATTGCGATAATTAAACAGGAATTTTGCATTTTGTCTGTTGGACTTACCGAGGAATGATGGGAAATTGCCTATAATCAGTTTCGAATTTCTAACAATTATCCATACCACCGCCAAAATTCCAACTTAAAGACTACCACCAAGTGCTCATCAGGAAGAGATACACGAATAACTGAATGCATGTTTTACATAGCGTCACTATTACAATTTTGCTAATTTTAATGAATTCACCGAAATTTGCAACGATGGTTGAGAGGACAACTTTTCTTCCTGCAGTTCATTCGAAACAACAGCCGCTCATTTGCATGACGTGTAAATCTATCAATGAAAATATTTTCTTCGACTTTGGCACTTTTTTTACACAAGATATATTAATTCCCATCAAAACTTCTCATTCCTTTGCAGTAGGAACTAAGCTGACATTTTTAACGTAGTTACACATGAGTCCCCTTTGCAGGCTGCTGTGCTCATAGCAACTAGACCAAGAGTAGAGAATAGCATCTTCTTTGAATCAAACAAGTAACATTATCGGGGTTCGATAATATTAAGGTGATCAAACAATTATATCTGGTATGTATTTATTGGTAAGCCGACAGACCTGTGAATTTCATGTAGATATCAGAAGTAAATGAATATAACAATAATACTCTGCAAACCAGCAGTTCTTACATATTATTTCGAAAACAACATTAATACACTGAATATATTGTTTTTCTAAAATTGAAGAATTCATTTTTATTTATTTATTTATCTCAGTGTTTTAACGTTTATTAAAAATAGGGCTAGATGAGTAATAAATTTTGGTCCTTCATTATCTGGCCATGTTCTGAATGGAGATGTTCTAATAATGAACATGTTCTTTACTGTTTCCAAGAGATTACACGAAGGATAACTATTTTTAATTAATATTCACCTGACGGACATAATATAAATGAATAAATGAAGCAGAATACAGATTATTCTTTTTTATATCTTTTCGTTGAATGCTTTTACCACTATTTTCAGAAAAGTAATAGATTAATTACTCAATGCAAATAATAATTATATTTGTGCTTCCATAAGGAATATTTTGTTTGTTAATTCAACATATATTATTTACAAAATTAGATCATTAAAGAGAGGAAACTGAGGTACATGAACGGAGAAATGGGAGACGACAGCAGAGAACCCAAATGTCTTTGATGTCCTCTTGAAGCTGCACATCGAGGACCAAGTGCTCGACGAAGATGGAATCAGACAAGAAGTGGACACATTTATCGTGGGGTAACTTCCTCATTTACATATATTCTTCAGCACAAACAAACATATAATAGCCTAAAAATGTGTTCAAGTGAAGAAACCATAATAGATTGAGACAACATTGGTTTTAATTGCAATTGCTATTCAGGGTGAATACCTTCACGGAAAATCTTACCTACACCTTTTCTCAAATCCAGGCAAGGAGATTGTTACTATACAGAACATATCTGGGAATTCAAGACAATTTTCGTGTGTGTCTGTTGGTGACTTTCTAGACAAACCCATAGCGTTGACCAACTGAGACTACAAAAATATTTGAGGTCCACCAACTTTTATAAAAAGTCGACTTTAAATTAAGGACACAAAGATGTTCAACGGCATTTACATAAAAAATATTTTTAGTTACGTATCTTGATCAAGATGCAAACGTCCTAATCTCTCTTGAATCATTCCTGTATTAAGTTTAATAATTAAATATGAGAAAATAAGATTTCTTTAAAAAGTTGTAGCTTTTATACGAATAGTTTTTATTCCGAAATATATATATTGTAAACTATTACCACTTAAGCGGTTTGAAGAATTCTGAAACTCATCTAAAAATCTTAAATAATAAAAATGTATATATTTATCAGTATGAATACAGCAAATATAGGTTAAAACAAATTATCACAATTAATGAGAGATATCAATGAATCACAAATGTCTGACAATTTTTGGAAAATATTATTTATAAATTAGAAAATGAAGGGAATACTACTAAATAAATGGGCGTGAATTTCCGAGTGGCTAGTGCTCTAGCGCTCGGTACTACAGGTTTCGGGTTCAAGTCCCGGCGGAGCCATGGTTGTTGTAGTGGTTCGGAATCCACTTTTAAAAGTAGGTCCCGGTCTAATAGGATCGTAGAGAGTTGCGGGGGCATTGTTACCCGTGGCTTATCTTCAAGTTACACGCGCCCCCTGGGTAATGCAAAGTGAGTACGTCTCTGCAGCACTTGCCTTAAGGCATCCATAGACCAAGCTGTCTGTGTTTGCCAGCTGCATTAGAAAGAAAAAAAACTTCCAAATAAATAATACTCAAATTCCGAAATTCCAAATAACATTTCGGCTAATTAAATTATTTATTATTCTGACACCTTGTATCCCGGAATTATGCAACAGGAATATTTACTTTGAGTGGAAATTATCGTATACCGATACATACAAATAATGTTTTTAAAATATTTTTGAAGATGAATTCACAGGAAAATATCTCATAAGATTGTTTCCTTGAATAGAGTGTCCTGTATCATGCTGAACTCTGAGAGACTAACAACTGGATGTTTAAAAAATAAATGATGAACTTCTAAAAACCTACGACTGGCGATCGTCTTGCTTTAATAAGCGAAGACAAGATTTGAAGCAAGATGATACACACAAAAAAAGAAGACAGCAATGCAGTAAACAATAAAATAAGTATTTTTTTTTAAACTAATCATTCTATATGGCATTCGTCAATATCCTAATTTTTCTTGAAAAATAAAGCAAGCTGTCGAAATATTTTTCAATCACAATTCGATGGTTCAAAATTTCAATTTCTCCTGTAAATATTTTTAACTCTCAATCAATTTTGCTTTTCCGTTTTAATTAATTTACTCATGGTATTATATTATGTGTCCTATATGTTATATTTTTTTATTGGTATGGTGTTTTCTTGTGCATCTAATTTTCTCACATGTGATATATTTTTATAATTTGTTTTTATATAATTATAACATAATGTTTATTACGATGGTATTATAAGACCAGATTAGGCCGATATATAAGGCATTATATATTATTTTATTTTTTCAAAATTTTTCAATATAATTTTTCATATTTTTTCAAAATAAATTCAAAACATCTGAATAAGACTTCAGAAACCGGTTTTTTAAACCAATGAAAACGGCGAATGTTGACGGAAGGCGGAAAGGACTACACAGATATTATACTGAGGTTATTTTAAGTCATTAAATGTGAAAAAATGCAAGTATATTTTTATTGCATATTCGTGAATTACACCTTCTACGTCGATTTGTAGGGTCATGATACCGTTGCGGTTACAGTTAAGTGGGCCCTATATTTGATAGGTCTGTACCCTGAGGTACAGGAGAAGATACACCAAGAGCTGGACAGCGTATTGGGAGCTGACAGCAAGGGTCCTCTTTCGGTCGGCGAACTCAACGAATTCAAATGCCTGGAGTGCGTCCTAAAGGTGAGATGCAATTCCGAGCAGGTTTCAAACAAAAGGGTTTACTTTATATCTTGGGTGCGTTCTTGAAGTTTAGGTTTCTTATTAAACAGTGACAGAAAATCTTGGGTTTCAGTCTTATATATTTAAGTTGTTACAATTTTACAAAAAAAAAAAAATAATAATTTATCTAAACTTTCACCAAATAACTGTTACGTTGTCTACAACAATCTCAATATTTTTTCCAACACTATTAATGAGGTAAACATTATGAAAAACTTATTGTGTTTCCATCAGCTTTCTTAAATTTTGTATGAGCTGTGATTCGTGAATTCATTTCAGTATTAAATATGTTTCAATGTTTCAAATTTCGTTTCATGGAACAAAAATTTCTAGATTTGTCTTCCGATGAACAGGTTTCTAAACATTTTTGATCTCCTTCACTGAAAAAAAATTAATTAATTACACTCTGTGTACTATATTATATATATATATATATAAATGTGCTTATTACGGAAAGTATTATAATGAGTCCTGCTTTTAAAAATTAACAACACTTACATTATCAGGCATTACACATGGTATTTCTGTGCATCTTTTTTTTTTTTTTTAGGTGACTCACAAAAGGTCGTTTTTGCGCAGTACATTATTACAAAAATATTTTATAAATACCACTGAGGGACATCGGTACTCTCATCTACGGGTATAGGAAATTTTTTCTCTCTGATAATTTTTTTTTTTAAATTATTGTTTCCTTAAATTATGTGCAATAATATCTGTAAACCTAGTAACCTTGTTTTTTTGCAAAGGTTCTCAAAGGTTAGTTCAAAATTCTCAAAATATTTCCCCCGTGAATTATCTTTGCATTTTTTAATACAAATATTACAAAGCCTTTTGCCAGTGGCGTGGCTTTTTATCCTTTTGATATAAAGAAACAATCTTCAAGGAGAATTCTAAACGGTAATCGCTAAATGCAACAATTTTTTAAAATGGCTAGCTTGAATATTGCACGTTTTTTCAACGTTGTTTATAAATTGCGTATTAATATTGGCGACTTTATAAAAGCCTTAGATTTCATAAAATAATATGCATTTCATCATATAATAGTATTAAATCACTGGTTTCTTCTATGATATTTTGTTTAACTATTCAACCATTTTTGTAAGAGTTTGAGAATTTTTAAAGTATTAATATAAAAATTCGTCAAAATGCTGTAATAGTGGTACTACTTCTTTCGGCGTATCCCAAGGTATATGCATATGTGTACCCCTGAGATATATTTACCACACAGCGAATAAAAGTTAACAGTGGAAACAGACATAACCAAGTACTAAAATTAGAATCGATGAATGCAAAATAGAAAAAAAATTAACGTATAACATTTTTGTGTCATGTAACAGATAAGAATTATAGTAAGAATTAGGAAAACAGTTTTTATTGGTAGAGTGAATCCATTTATAATCGTAAATATACGATTATAAATCGTTTAAGATTATAATCGTTAATCGATTATAATCAAAAAATTCTCATAAATGGCGATTATGAGAATTTTTTTTTACGAAATAAGTAATAATACGAAATAGATTAATACGAAATAAATAAAAAGTAATTAAATACATTTTAAACAACAATAATGCGTAGATTTAAATTCTCTCGCCCGTTTAAAATGGTAATAACAGAAAAATTTAAAAAATGAAAAGCATATCAACGCACAGAACAGGAATGAAGCAGGAATTGGCGATATGTCCAAAAAAAAAAAAAAATTACTTGCTGCGTAAGTCGTAATAAAAAAAAAAAAAGTTGCTTATAAAAATAAGTCCTTGAGTAAAAGAATAAATTGAATTAATTATTGTCATTTTACGAACATTAATTTGGCTCCAAAAGAAAAATACGATTTAAAAACGCAGAAGTTGTCCGGCTAAGGGAGAATCTTCCACTGTGCGATTAGGACGTGAAAGCAGACACTAGCGTCTGGGAAGCTTAATTTCAAAAATACACCTGCTTTAATGCACATGTGCACGAAGAGTTTTTTTTTTTTTTTTGCCTACTTCTTGAGCAGATTTTTCTTCAACGAACAGAGTTATTCCCAAAACCAAAGAGCTTTGCATCCAATAAGTCTTCATGCACATCAATTTTAGAACCGAAGCATTTATGCTTTTGATCTTCCAAAATCTGCTGAAACCAGACAAAAATGACCAATGAGAGAAACTCGCACTCATGTGATGATTTGTTATGCACTCGCAAGTGAACCTACGTCATGTCACACTTTGGAGACCTCTGCTATAAATAACTGTGTGAAATCTAAGCAGAAGAATTCTTTTGAAAACTAATACACTAAACGATCGATACAAGGCGCATTGCAAGTTATCGCAAGACACAATAATGATTATACAAGATGGGCACTATAAAAGAACTGCTAAAATATTTCAAAATGCTGCTATTAGTCCACAATGCTCAAAGATAATCCTAAATCAACAAGAGACGTTGACGATATGTATGAGTAAAAAATTTTTATTGGGAATTATGCCAGCTTTATCTTGGGTTTTAAAAAAATAAAATTTTACCTAATTTTTAATGATGCAGATAATCAGTGGATGCAGGTAATCATTTCAAAATGTAAGAAATTACATTAGCATTCCCATTTCTTTAGAAATTGCAATCGCTACAGATTAAATAGCTTTTATACCAATTAACAATAATAAAGCCTGTGGAATATCAGAAGTAATTTTAAAAAAAAAATTGGTCAATAATCTGTGGCTTTCATATGTCTTACAGCGAAACTAAGTGATATTGTTAGAGTTTCTATCTATATAAATTAAAATTATTATTGCTATTATTGCTGTTATAATTGCAATAATAGCAATTATAATTATTATTGCTATTTTTGCTATTATTATTAATTATTTTGTTTGAGTTGAAAAAAAACTCTTTATGAAAATTTGGGCAAAAAAAAAAAATACTGTGTACGCTTAGGACATGTTTCCATCAAATTTTAATTAATCATTTTGCGTAAAATTGTTAAAGGTTTTCATTGCATTGCTGACATTTTAAATGATTTTGCGTCATGTGTAATTTTTGAAAATAATGGTTTCAGGAATGTAATCGACTCTATCCTCCAGGAGCCTTAATTGGCAGAAAAATTTCTGAAGACATCAGCATCTGTAAGTTCTTTTTTTTCTCTTACTTCTCGTATTATATAATATAAATGTATATAAACCTTCATTTCACAAATCAACATGTTAACATAAACTGCACTTCTTATTTAAGAATGTTATTATGTTTTAAAATTTCATAAACGTAAAATGAAACATAAAATGTTTAAAAAAATAATATATTCGCTGGAAATTCAAATAAATTTTATTAATTTAAAGTTTAATTTTTATTTTTATTTTTTAACATTTCTATAATTTAATATTTTATGTTATTAAATTTATAAGTCAGGATTTCATAAACTATAAAATATTGAGCATTTTCCAGGTGGTTACACAATACCTAAGAGAGCACACGTTGTTGTGTCACTTTTCTTGGTGCACAGAGACGAAGTCGTTTTTCCCGATCCAGAGAAGTTTGATCCAGACCGATTTCTACCGGAAAACAGCACGCATATTCCTGAGTGTTCGTACATTCCTTTTGCTGCGGGTCCGAGAGGTTGCATTGGTAAAAGACTTGGACTAATTCTTATGAGAGTATAGCAGCACGAGTATATATATTTATTTTTATTCAACATTATTTACACGATACAAATATAGAGACATTTTTATTTTGTTTCATTTGTGGGACTTCAAACAATTATATCCTTAAAATCCATTTTATTTTAGTTACTAAAGCAAATATTAAATAATGATTGAGCCATTCATTCATAAATAATGATTTTGAAAGAAAATAATGTAATATAAATAAATGTAAGTTAAGATTATATATAACATATTTTTATCTATATTCTACGACTCTAATCTATTCTCCGTTAACCGAGATAAATCACAAAATTTCATTGATAATGTGGTTTTTGTGTGCATATGCTATGTTAATTAATTGCTTGTGTTGTTTCTTCGTAAATTATTCCATATCTAAATTTTCAGGAATGAAATGAGTGCATACATTTGAATCTGAACATAAAAAATCTATAACATTGCCAGGTGTATGCGAACACAATATCCAGTCAAAAACTCCAAATAAAAGATTTTTCTTTTTAAAAATGATAAGAGATGGCTGAAATTATTTCAAAATTTCAATTAAAAATTGTTTTCTATTTAATTTTTGTTAAACAGACAACTTTACACAGGCTAGGTTTTAAATAATTATCACAGATGACCGCAGAATTTCATCAACATATGCGCATTAAACCTAAAAAAGTCGGAAATGTATCATAAACCAGATTAACAAATTTGACACAGAGGAAACATATTTAGAACAAAAAAAACCATAACATTTAATGAATTCCCTTCAAAAATAACTCCTCAACATTTCAAAACTAATATTTTCCGAAATTAGAATACGTCATATAAAGATGAATTCAAGTATTTCGATATAAATTTACGATAGTTTCGAAATAAATTTACCAAAATCAAATAATAATAATAAATAATATATAAATTTACCAAAAACCGTAAAACGTAATTTTAATATAAAGAATTAATTTTACTGACAATTTCCATTATATTAATTTATGCATCGATTTTATATAAATCAATTCTGTATAATGCAAGTTAACAGTTACTGATTTATTACACACATATCGTTAACCCGGTTTTGTGTGTTTAACGTGTGTCTTCTTATATATGACACACATGCACAAAAACGGGTTAACGACAGATCACAAAATTGATACATCTAATGAAACACAAAAATCAATTTTCTAATTTTTTAAATCAACAATCAATTTTCTCCTTAAATTCCTTTTTTTAACTTCAGCAATATTATTCACACAAACATGCAGAATTATAGAAAAAAATGTGTTTCAATGAATGCGCCCTTCATGGGATTTGATGGCGAAAGAACAAAATTTGCATTTACAGTAATTTGAAATCTTCATGTAATCGTCGTGTAACAGGCAATGAAGATTCGCGATTTTAAGGATGTAAAAAGCAAATAAATATTTAAAAAAATTATCATTGATTCAAATCCGATTCGTTAAAAAAAAAATCATTTCCTTTTTTTTTTCTACACAGCACCATAAAATTCACACATTATTTCTTGAAAGAAAATGTATATTTGTTTTTTACACAGGACGCGTCTCAGCAATGTTATTCACACAAGCATGTGGAATTGTAAAAAAAATTAGTTTATAATAATATTACATTCCTGTAATTTAATGTTGAAAGGAAATAATTTGTATTCACAGTAATTTGAAATCTTCATGTAAGTAACGAAGGTTCGCGATTGCAAGGATGCGAAGCAAATAGGATGTAAAGCAAATAGTAAAAAAATCTCGTACTTGATTCTTCTCCGATAAAGATGATCATCTCCATTTTTTTTTTTTTTTTCTTTCTAATGCAGATGGCAAACACAGACACCTTGGTGTTGGATGCCTTAATGCAGAGTACTGCGCAGACGTACTCACTTTGCATTACCAGGGGGCGCGTGTAACTTGAAGATAAGCTACGGACGCGGAGTAACAATGCCCCCGCAACGCTCTACGATCTTATTAGACCGGGACCTACTTTTTAAAGTGGATTCCGAACCACTACAACAACCATGGCACCGCCGGGACTCGAACCCGAAACCTGTGGTACCGAGGGCCAGAGCGCTAGCCACTCGGCCATTCAGGCCCTTGATCATCTCCATAAATCTGATAATTTCTAAACCGCACAATTCACGTCTTATTTCATTTTATTTAAAGATTTTTTCTCTTTTTGCACAGGACGCGTCTTTGCTGAGATGGAGGTGAAAGTCCTGGTGTGTCACATTCTGAGAAGCTTCTCCCTTCACTCTCTGACTCGAGAGACCTAGTGCTTCCCGTCGCGAAACTCAGTCTCCATTCGTCTCAACCCGCCCGCATCAAGTTTCTGATGCAGATAACAGTGAACGATTTTCAATTGTTCCTTCGAGATCTAAATTCATTGATTTGTTTTTTTCACTTTGTTAAAATAATGTGGTTTGCTGTTGTTAATTAATTTAAATAAATAAATAGTACATCAAAATGATTGGTGTTTTTTAATTAAAGCAATCCCATGTCATTCTTCCATATTCATTAATTTGCAGTTCCGAAAATTATTCCCACATATTTTTTATAATATAAATCTGCAGTACATTGTATAAATACATACAAGGCAAATTATTTGACATTGTAACTGATGCAAAGAATAGATATTATAGATGCACTAAATATGATTCCTCCAAACGCATCAACTGTTGCCACCAGAACTCAAGTAAACAGATCTCAGTTGTTTCCCTCTCTGTCAGAATCCAATCCCACAGATCGATGCATCACTCATTTAACAAAAAAAAAAAAAAAAAATGTGTAAAGTTCCCAACTAATAATAAAAAATCACATTCAGATTTTTAAATTTATAATGTGATTGTCTCCAATTTACATTTACATTTCACAGATGTGGCATACTGCTTATTTTTAAATATCTTTTTATTGTATTTTCTCGAAATTTATGATTTTGCTGAAGGAAGACATTTACATAAAATTATTTTATCTTTTAACACAATGCACAATTTCATTTGATTTTTGAAAATGATTTACCAAGACTTTAAACTAAATTTTAGAATTTTTTAAAAAAAAACGTAAATTTTATTTTTTTCAGTTAAAAATTAATTTTTATATCTTATATTTAAGAAAAAAATTGCTTTCAGTAAAATTCTATTTTATTACGTATCATTAGAAGAACGTACAACTTTTTTTAATTCATTGAATGTCTTTCGTCTCTTTACAAAGATGCTATGGCGATTTGAAGGTATGAAATTTATACTTTTTCAAAGGAGAAGTAGACGTTTTAATATTTTTTTTTTAAAATTATTTTCATTTATTTAAGGCTATTAATATAGAAAATTTCGCAGATAGGAAATGAATATGTTAATTGTATTGCATTATGCAAATCTCCGACCACTTGGTCATTAATTGATAATCTGACCAATACAGTAAAGAACGACAAAACCTACCACTAAAGACATTGTAAGTAACACTAAAAAAAGGGAAACAGTTACAATTGGGCTTATTCTGACGTGCTCTCTAGTCATGGGCACACCACGGTCGTAAAGGGAACAAAAAAAAAGAGAAAATGTTACAGAATATGCCACAAAAAACGCATATGCTTTTTATCATTTGAATTTATTTGATATCCCTATTATCTGTGTTCTATATATATTTTACTTACATATTACGCTGTAAGTAAGACATATAACATTGAAATATGTTAAACTAAATTATCTCTATTTTATTTAGAGATGTCATTTTTAATCCATTTATTGTATTAGGATGACATCTTTCAGAATTGAGAAAAAATGCACAATATTACTTTGCATAGCAAATTACTCAAAGAGTTTCTTAACTAATAAAAGTCTAAAATAGTATGTTGTGAATAGCATTGCATTATTAAAAATTTGTAGTTGATTGAATGGTTTTAGATTGTAATTTTCGTTCTTTTAATTAGAGTGTAAAAATTGATTTCTATTCTTTTACTTCAAGCAAAAATCGCATAGTCTTTATCGTGCTAATGCATATTAAACTTCTACTGTATAGGTCACGAACAGCCTTCGGATAATAGAAAGATTCTGCTTTCTGGGAGGGGTTTCAGGGAAATTCAATATCCTATATGAATGTTGCAGGACAGGATACAACTAAAACACCTACCAGAAAATTTAGCTGTCGATGGAAACATCATTTACACATGTTGCTACAGTCGCATGGATGCTCTTCTGAAGTTTCCTCCAGTATCTTTCCATCCAGTATACAATATAATTTGTTTTTAATAAAACTTAATCGTAATTCATTGAATTTCAATTGTATTGCTTCTCATTAGCAAGCAACATACAACTTTTTAATCCATCCTGTATTTCGTACAGAGATGCTATGGCGATTTGAAACAAAAAAATTATGTTTTTCAAAGAAGAAATAGATGTTTTAACAATGTTTAAATATTTTCATTCAATGTAGGCTATTATTGTGGATAATTAGGCAGACATGAAATGGCTATATTAATTATGTTGTCATATGCCTGTTTCTGACTTCTCGGTCATTAGTAGACGAGTAGCCCACAGTAAAGGACGCTAAAAACCATCACTAAAGCCATTGTAGTAACAACAAAGAGAGAGAAACAGTTAAGAACAATAGGCTTTTTTTTTCTCTCCAGATATGGGAAGACCATGGTAGCAAATGAATCAAAGAAAAAGAAAAGCGTTACAGAATTTGCCACAAAATACTCATGGGTCTTATTATTTAAATCTATTTTTTATCCCTATTATCTTACTCTCTATGGAAAATATCATTATAAGTAAGACATATAATATTTAAGTATGCTAAACCAAATTATTCTACATATATAGAGATACTATTTTGATCCACTTAATGAATTAGCAAGGCATCTTTCAGAATTGAGAAAAAGGCACACCATTACTCAGCAATTCAATTCAAAGATTTTCTTCAGAAACAAATGTCTAAAATAGTCTGTTCCGAATAGCATTGAAGTATGAACATTTGTAGCTGATTAAATTTATTTAGATTGTAATTTTCGGCTAATACTACACATTAGAGTTCCACTTATACTTGTGTACGTCACGAACAGCCCTCGGATAGTTGGGGAATGCTGCTTTCTGGGAGGGTTTTCAGAGAAATCCACTATCCTATGTGTGTCGAAGGAAAGGAAGTAATTATAACACCCACCAATCGATTTGTCTTTTGTTGGAAACATTATTTACACATGTTGCCATAGTCGCATTGATGATCTTCTGAATATCCTCCAGTACCTTAATGTGGTTCCTGTTACGAAAACCTAAATTTATTGAAAATAAATTGCTTGATTCAGAGGAATCACTGTGTTATATGCATTTCAAGTAAAAGTTAATGTAATTAAAATAATTAAAATTATTTCACACCATTCCTCGACCGTTTATTTTTCCAATTATCCTCTTCGAATGATTATCCTATATGGTCAGTACACTGACCTTTTAAGAAATATGCAAATTTATCAAAATAAACGTCTCTCTGCCGTAGACAATGCACCCTAGTTTGTCACAAGTAAAAATATTCATAAAGATCTCGAAGTTGATCCATTTTGAACTACGTTAAATTTTATTATTTGTTTTAAGAAAAATGACCTGTGATTCAAAAGCGATCTGCTTCAAGTTATACCAGCATATTTTCCTGCTGTAAAAACTTCGCAGAAAAGTTCACGTGCGGCCCTTGCCACAAGAATTCGATTTATTTTTTATTTTTTTTTATGTTTTAATTTTGAAGGCATGTACAAATTTTTTGCGCTGTCTCTCTCCCTGACGCCCGCTTTACCTCACTTTCTATGCTCGTGTTTATGATATATTGACTTACAATTAGTAACAACTCGGTCGGTTACAAGGATTCCTTAAGTAGTATTATTAATCTAATATTTAAAAATGAATCCATTTAAAATTTATTAAAGGAATTCAAAATATAAATAATTTATTTGCTCAAATACACGTATTCCTTGGTCAGTATAATTTTCTATAATGTTAAAAAATATTTAAATGTTTTCTCTTGCACTTCCTTCCCTATAATATTTTATCTTTTATTCATTATTAATAATTGAAATTTTGTTACATATATATACTTTAAAGATTTTCAAAATTAAAATGAATTATTTTTATAGTTTTTTAAAAAATATTTTTTTACTTTCAAATTCACCGAGAAACTAATAGAAAGTTCGAATTAAACTACAATTATAAGGTACATTCTAGGTCTAACTATGTTCCAGGTCAGGTGTCAGCAACCTTTTGAGTCAGGAAAAACCAAAAAATTGCAATTTCAAAATTTCGAAGTCTTAAAGAGCCACAAAAATTTTTTTCTTGCCAACAATAAATAGTACTCGCATAAATAAAGTTTTTGATAAAAAAAAAAACTAATCTATTTATTCATAAGAAAAATATCTATTCATTCATATATAAGTAGTGTTTTTCACAACAAATTAGATAATATATATATGACAATATTAGATAATTACTTATTTTTAAGTAAAACAATTAAACATTTTCTTACAACACTAACTTGTACTTCAATAACAAACAATTGAGCAATTGTTGAAAGAGAATTATCCTCTTGAAGTCAATTCGAGAGTAAAGATTTCAGTAATCCCTTTTACAGATCTCGAGAACAGCGACAAGGAGACAATGTCCCCAATCCAAGTTATTTAAGTGATATATCTAATGGAAAACTTTTCTTTTGATCAAAGGAAGGACATTGGAGTACCTAATAAACACTCGAACTGGTCAACGAGTAAATATTCCTGAAAAGCTCAACTTGTGAACATTTTTCACTGGCTTTTCGTTGTATTTCACTATTATGATATGTTTCTGAATTGTTAGCAATTCTGGGTAGGAGAATGTTATATTTACACGTGTAGTGTTAAATTTTATTTACACGTGTAGTGCTAAATTTTAAAGTGCGTGTGTTAATATTTAATTAAGCGAAATTGGCAACGTTATTGTCATTATATGAAAAATTTAAGATGGATGCTGTTGTGTTTTAACTTACAGTTGTTATTGTGTTGTAATTTACTTTATTGGGGCGAATCTGGGGTTTCAAAAATGTAAGTGTGATTTGCAATTCGATTATCGAAATGTATAATATCACGAGTTGTACTACAGTTGAAAGTTTGATACATAGGTTTAGATCAATCTTTAGGCTTAGAAATTGTATTTATTTTTTTTTTTGGAGACGAGTATTTTCTTAGACTTGCAGATTACCAGTCTCATGTAAATTTTTTTCCCTCATTTTAGAAAAAAAAAAATTAAAAATTTGAAATATTTTATATTTGTATATACACTCATGTCCATAAATTAAGGATAATGAAGTTCAGGCAAAGAAAGAGACAGAAACAAAACAAATTTAACTTATTTGCAAGGTCTATTTATTAAACAAAAGTTAAAAAAGAGCAAAAAAGATGCTATATATTTGACATAATTAATAAATATTGCGATTTTTACTCCCTGGAGCAAATTTCAAAAAGAACCTATTTACATAAAACAGTATAACATGGTTAGTATGATGGCTAATATGGAGTATGTCTCCGGAACGATGCAATACAGGCCTTACAACGCCTAGGCATGCTGAGTATCAAATTATCAATCTGATCTTGGGGGAATATTGAACCACTCATCAATCAATGTCTTCCAAAGTTCCAGTTGACAGGTAGGAGGAGGTTGACGGGCTGCAATTCGTCAGCCAAGCATATCCCACACATGCTCTATTAGATTCAAGTCCGGTGAGTATGCTGGCCAATCCATACGGGTGATATCCTCCAATTGAAGGCATTCGTCTACAATGTTTGCACGGTGAGGACGGGCGTTGTCATCCATAAACAGAAATGCAGCACCCATGGCGCCCCGAAACAAACGTACATGTTGTTCCAGAATGAAATCCCGATAGATGTGGCCTGTCATCGTTACACTCTGAACATGCAGGTCTGTTCTGGAACCAAGAATAAATCTCCCCAAACGAGCCATCCTGCACCACCGTAACGGTGTCGTTCAATGGTGTTCTCTTGGTGGTAAACCTGGCGCTCTCCATATGAAAGTCCGGCGAGAATCAGACTGCAAACTAAACCTGGACTAGTCGGAAAACATCACACAAGACCACTGTTGCGGTGTCCACAATGCATATTCTCTACTCCAGGTTAATCGCAGGCGACAGTGAGTTGCGGTAAGTGGAACACATCTGACAGGCCTGCGAGCATATAGACTCAATGTGCCCTAAGCGTCTGTACACGGTCTGCCTTTGAAACTGTCGTACCGGTAGCTGAAGAGAGCTGACGAGACAGGTCTGATGCTGTTTCTTTTGGCAGTAACTGCTAAATACCGGTCCTCATTTGACGTTGTAACTCGGGGGCTATCTGTGCTGTAACATCCACTAACATTACCATCATCTTGGAATCGTTGCCAAAGCCTGGAGATGACACTCTGGGAGATTCCAATTTCCTCGGATACTTCCAGCTGGGTACGTCCATATTCCCGCCGTTCGATAATTCTACCACGTAAAATCATCCAAATGCTTCCTTTGTGCCATAACTATGCGATTATTGCACTGAAAGGCATTTAAAGCGCTTTTCTTTGCCACCATTCCTTATATACCCCTCTTTACACTGCCTCGTCATTGTGACGTACTATCCGCGCCATCTGGTGGTTTCCTGTAATCTGTAATTATTCTTCTTCAAGATGGGTGTGAAAAAATTCTACAGGTGAAATTTTTATTTTAGAGTTCAATTTCTGTGTGATTCAGAATTATCCTTAATTTATGGACACATGAGTGTATATATTTGTAAACAGACATGTTCCTAATATCACGAATATCCACGATTTGTTATGATCCGGATCGTGTACACTCGTGACAAAGACATAGACCTCGGCAACTATCAAGAAAAATAGACAATATCTCTTCAGTTCTGCGTTTGCAAGGTTTCTATGTTGTCGAATTTGAACATGATTTTACGAAACAGAAATACCAGAATCCTCAACTTCAAAAACTTTTTTCTAGTCCCACACTATTCAAAATAGTTTAAATCCACGAGGCTCATTTTTCGTTGACTTACAAAGGTTTTAAATTGTTTCATGAAGACTATGAAATACATCGGTTTTACTTCGTTATATCATTGCGATTTTTTTGAAATTTAAGTGATTTTTTAAAATTAAATTGCTTTCTTTTTGTTCAAATTTTTATTACAACGTTTCCTTTTATGTTAAAGTTTAGTAATAATGTGTTTATCTTGTTGGACATCCATAAATTATTTACCAATCTTTTTTAAAGAAGGGGTTAGCTATTTTATTTTAATACTTTGCCGAGTAATAGCAACGTGCATTGAATTAAAGAGCATTTCCCTTCAAATCGCACTTTATGTACCAATGCGTTAATCCCAATCGTGTTTACAATGCGGCTTTGTATCTAATGAACAAGCCTTTATACCAATCACAAAAACGTTAATATCGATTTGGAATGGCTCAAAAAATTTCGAACAGAATCGTTTTGAAGGTCCAAATGCTTTCTGCTGACCTGAATCCTATCTCTTCGAAGAGAACGATGAGTCTGATATAGACGACGATGATTATGACGACCCATTCGTAAATCCCGCTCCAGCCGGTCATTAATAAACTCAATACCAACATTGATGCTGGATTGGCATTAGCACCTGGTGAAGACCAAATGCCTTTGTCAGTATTGTTTGATGATCTTGCAGAGGAGCTCTCTTCCCCAAGAATCTACTGTGGTGATATGCGTCGTTTTACGAGAAAGAAACCTCCCACCTACCAGAGATTGTTAAATCTGAATTGAGATGTTATGATCGTCGAGGTGCTACACCTCAAAAAAATTTTGTACAGCCATCAAAAAATTTACATAAACTTTTTAAGTAGTATACAAATTTGTCTTCGAAACAAAAATTCCTACCGATTCCTCTTTGACCGCGCAACAAGTTCAAGACAAACAATGTTTACGTCAATCCTTACAAAAATCAGGCATGCAAGTTCATGAAGACGATGAAATGCAGTCCGCTCACTGGGAAAAACGAAAAAATCGCGTGTGTGCTCAAATGGACAATTTGGTATGCCAACACTCTTTTTGACAATGTCTGCTGCCATTTCATGTACCAATAATGCAAATACAAAAATGCAAACACCAAAAATGCAAATACCATGGGTAAACTGTACATCAGCATTAGACGTTTTAAAAATTTGGTTTTTTTCCTTTTTTTCATTTTTTTTTTCCAATAAAACCCATATTTTCTTTTTTCTTTTCTTTTTAGGTTATTAGACGTGGCAGTGTCAAGAATTTGAAATTTTGGCAATGGTCTGACTTTATATTTTTTTCACTGTTCTAATAGTTACAGACAAGCTTTGCGGCACCTCAGAATAGCTCACGGTTTCTCTAGAAAAAGTAAGACGACAATGTCATTCAAATTTAAGAAAAAAAAACAATATTAAATAATTATATATAGGGTTTTTTTTTTTTAATTCCTAATGCAATAATTAAATATGTGATTTTTTTTTTTTGCATTTGCCTGTTGCATTTACAGAGGAATGAAAGGGAGATTACCTAAAAATAAGTTTGTGTCATTACTTCAGATTATTCATTAATATTGTGAATAATTAAAATTTTGTATATTTTTAGTATATATGTGTTTCTTGAATTGTAATAAAAAATGTTTCGAAGAAAATATTATAAAGAAGAATTAGACTCATAAAGATATATATTATATTATTTTGTGCAAAAACTGCTAAAATATATATTTTGTGATTGATAAATTCAATGTTTCACCTTGAACTGTTGACTGTAATACATTTTTAATCATATATGAACCGCAAAAACACTTTAATTGTTGTGTCCCAAGTATTGAAAGGAAATTAAAGCTTAACGCAAGCTTAAGCAAAATACAATACAAAACCTTTCCATAACGTATATTTTGTATTCATTTTGTATAAAAATATAAAATGAAAAACTAATAATAGAAGTTATTGTATTGATTTAATGACTATTCCAAACATCGACATAAAAAAATGCAAAAATGTAATGGTAACAACTTTAATCCTCTGATGATGATTGTAAAAAGAACGGAGTTGAAGCTTAAATGCAATCTGGACAAAATGTAACTCTTTAAAATTAGTTTTTGTTAGACACAGCGAAATCTAGAATTGGGAAATTCATAAAATTTAGAAAGATAATGTCTAACGGAAAAGTCTATGCGATTGCTTAATTCAAATTGTCGTACTATGGTACATTTTGCATACTGTAGGCTAATTACACCAGGACTACAGTTTAACGTGGATTCGGAACCACTAAACCAATACCAAAATCATAAATATCCATACCGAAGCAAATGATTCGAATTTAAAGATTGCTGCAATGAAAGGCCAGAGCACTAGCTCATCGGGCTGCATCAATGAGACACATTAATATTTAAATTCATGTTTTACGTATCATCACTATTACATTTTTGCTCATTAATAAAACTCCATATGCCTCTCATTGACATTTGAATTCACCGACCTCTGCAAAGATGTTTAAGAGGACACCTTTTCTTCTTACAGTTTATTTAGAGTAACAGCAGCTCATTTTCATGTTATTTAAATTCCATCTACTAAACAGAGCATATTTTTCGACTTCAGCCTTTTTACACAAGGTATCTTAATTCCCGTCAAGTCTCATCATTCCATGCCGCAGCAGGAACTAGGGCTTCCATTTTTAAGCGTAAATTACATGAGCCCAAACATGATCATACACCCAAGAGTCGGCTATATATTTATCTCTGGCTGATATTTATTGACAGCCAGATGGTGATCCTCTGATCTTGTGTATAGATCAAAAACTAAATGAATATAACAATAACACTTTGAGTTGAGCATTATTGAGAACAGTTCTGACATATTATTTTGAAATCAACATTAATACACTGAATATTATTGTTTTTCCGAAAATTCACAAAGAAAATTCCTTTAATTATATGTGTTTTTACAGTTTCATAAAAATAGGGCTAGATGGGTAATAATTTTTCAAACATCCACGTTCTGGCCATATGATAATGAACATGTCTTTTACTGTTTTGAAGAAATCACATGAGGAGAAAAACCGTTTTTAAGTAGATCCATAATCACAGCTAGACAGAGATCATTTCAACGAATAAAATAAATTATTGCAGATAATTCTTTTGATGTTTTCTTTTCGTTGGAATGCCTTTAAGGTTCCGGTGTGGATTTTACCACTAATCTACTCAGAAAAGTGATAGGCTATTCAACTCCAAATATAATTGTATTTATTTTTCATTATAAAGAATATCTTTGTTTATTAATTCAAGATATTCATTTATAAAATTAATTGGCAAAATAGAGAAAACTGTTGTACATGAACGGAGAAGTGGGAGATGATAGCAGAAGACCCAAATGCCCGTTGATGTCCTCTCTGGAAGTGCCGCACAGTTCCAGGACCAAGTGCTCGACGAGGAAGGGGTCAGTATTAAGTAAGCGGATGAATATCTATCCGGTTTGCAATCTCTCATCTACATACATGAATCTAATTATCAACGCAAAATTGATATAACCTATAAAACGTACCTCAGTAATATGAAACCAGATGAAGATAGTGAGAAAACATTTGTATTTGAATTATAGCATGCTATTTAGGGAAGAATTATCCTCCAGAAATTCTCAACTTTCCTTCTCTCAAATCTAAACGAAGAAGATTATAATTATACACACAGATACCCAAAGCAGAAAAAACCGCAAAAGTTTCTTGTTATTCTCCTTTCTGTGGTGGCCTCTCAGTGACAAACTCCCAGAGCCTCTTTACAATCTAAGGTTACAAAATTGGTGGATTACCAAAAATATTTCTTTAAAAATTGTACCTTTTAAAATTCAGGTTACAAGATGTTCAGCGGAATATATCAAAATATCTTTAGATAGCAATTTTTGTCAAGATTCAAACATCCTTGGATCTCTCCTCTTGAAACAATTCATGAATTCAGAATACTTAGATGGAAAGAAAACAAGATATCTCTATAAATGTGGTGTAAATTCTTTATTAATATTAGAAGAAAATCACTTTTTTTTATATTCTAGAATTATACTATAAAATTTTTTCACTCAACAATTTGAATATTTTGAAAATCCTCAAATATTTTCAAAGAATAAAAATACACTCATGTCCATAAATTAAGGATAATTCAGAATCACACAAGAATTGAACTCTAAAATAAAAATTTCACCTGTAGAATTATCACACACATCTTGAAGAAGAATATGCAAATTACAGGAAACCACCAGATGGCGCGGATAGTACGTCACAATGACGAGAGTGTAAGAGAGAGGGGTATATAAGGAATGGTGGCAAAAGAAGTAAAAATTGTTCACAAGCGCTTTAAAAGCCTTTCAGTGCAATAACCGCATAGTTATGGCACAAAGGAAAGCATTTGGATGATTTTTTACGTGGTAGAATTATCGGACGACTGGAATGTGGACGTACCCAGCTGGAAGTATCCGAGGAACTTGGAATCGCCCAGAGTGTCATCTCCAGGCTTTGGCAACGATTCCAAGATGATGGTAATGTGAGTAGATGTTACAGCACAGGTCGCCCCCGAGTTACAACGCCGAATGAGGACCGGTATTTAGCAGTTACTGCCAAAAAAGAAACAGACGGAGCACAGCATCAGACCTGTCTCGTCAGCTCTCTTCAGCTACCGGTACGACAGTTTCAAGGCAGACCGTGTACAGACGCTTAGGGCACATTGGTCTATATGCTCGTAGGCCTGTCAGATGTGTTCCACTTACCGCAACTCACTGTCGCCTGCGATTAACGTGGAGTGCTTCTCGACGAGTCCAGGTTTAGTTTGCAGTCTGATTCTCGCCGGACTTTCATATGGAGAGCGCCAGGTACCCGTTACCACCAAGAGAACACCATTGAACGACACCCCGTTACGGTGGTGCAGGATGGCTCGTTTGGGGAGGAATTATTCTTGGTTCCAGAACTGACCTGCATGTTCAGAGTGTAACGATGACAGGCCACA